>BPLS01000434.1:288515-340832 GCA_019656275.1 Rhododendron kiyosumense
TTGATCATCTACAAGGTCTGACACATTATACCGGCGTCGCCACCAATATAATATGCCAGGGTCACCACAAAGGCAACACCGTGAGCTACAACGCTCAATAGGAAATCCTTACCCAACCAACCTTACGACGGTAAACAATTACAACAACACTAGCAATCACACATCGTTAATCGTCTATCGTTGGTGTCCAAGATTTCCCGATTTCTCCTACGCGACTCATCGTAGACCGTGTCAATCGTTTTCACTTACAAAACAATCTTTCAAAAACGTTTGCATTGGCTCCGTACCGCGGACAACCAAGCCTTTTGAAAATCTTTAGCATTGGCTCCGAACCGCGGATAACCAAGCTATACACACCCAACCTCGGTTCCGCCGTTCCGGGTTCCCGAGTATCCTCACAATGGTTTCGCCGCACCGGGTTCCCATTGGCACATATTGCATTGGCTCCTCTCCACGGATAACCAAGCTATACCTCACCATGGTTCCGCTGCTCCGGGTTCCCATGGGAACGCACAATGGTTCCGCCGCTCCGGGTTCCCATTGGCACACACCCTCACAATGGTTCCGCTGCTCCGGTTTCCCATTGGAACACACACACACCTCACACAATGGGCAAGTCCGGCCACATTGCGGTTTTCAAAACATTTCAACCTTTTCAAACACACCCTAGGTGTCATGTTTCTACTTTCTCGATTCTCGTGTCTCGTTACATGCAAGACTCCGTGGTAGGACATATCACATACGTAAACAACAATCATCCAACAAGATCATCCAACTCTATATTTAACATGCTCAAATCAACGCTTAAAACATAACGCCATAAGCAATTCACATAAGCATGCTCATAATCAATTTCAAGATCAAAATACAAATACTTGAAATGGAAAGTAAATAAAGATAACTTACTTTAAAATGAAAGAATACGAGATCTTACATATACATAGGAATAGGGTAAGAGAATCCTACCTTGATCCGAAACTAGTCGGGGCCGAATAAGCTAGTTGGAAATCCTACGGGCGGTAAAACTCCAAATCTGGACCGAACTTCGGACGGCAGTAACTCGGTCAATCTTTGGCCGAATAGAGTCGTTCTTGGATCGAGAACGAAGCTCTCTAAACCCTCTACAACTCTCGAGAAGGAAGTTAATCCTAGAAACGAACTTAGGTTGGAGAAAAATGGGGATGAAAGAAGTGACAGTGAGCTGTCCAGAAATGAAAATCCAGAATTTTCACTGAACTTCGGATAACAATATCTGGGTCATTTCTTAACCTATTGAGGTGATTCTTGAGCCTAACTTCAAGGTTTCGAAGTGCTCTACAACTTTCCAGAAGGAAGTTGATCCTAAAAACTATTCTAAACAGGAGAAAATGGAGGATTTACGACGGGACAGTAGGCTGCCCAGAAAAACAGAAAATGGTTTCTAGAGAGAAGGAAGAGCAAATGCTTGAGGTGTGAGTTGAAAGGCTTAGAATGGCCTTCTATTTATAGGCAAGAGCTTGGCCCTCTCCTCTCTCTCTCTCTCTCTAAGTCTCTCCTTGACACTTGGCAAGAGATCATGGAAGATCAATGCAAAAATCCTAGGGTTGCATGGCTATTGTGTACCTTGGTGAGATTCTTGAATCCAATGGAGGGTTGAGATGAGAATGGTACATGATCAAAGGGTTAAGAAGTTGCAAGGTGTTCAAGAAGTATATCAAATCAAATCCAACTTTAAAGCACAAATCAAGGAAAATCCTAGGTTTGCATGGCTAGGTTTGTACCAAGATTTGATCTTGGATCAATTGGATGACTAGGATTGATCCTTGGTGGGCAAGAAAGATGGATGGCTAGGATTGATCCTTGGTGGGCAAGAAAGAGATAGGTACAAGATCTAAGGGTTCAAACCATTGCAAGGTGTATACAAGAGTACAATGGAGGTGGTTTCCTAGCAAGGAAGAATAGATACACCAAGATCATGGAAGATTAATGGGAGATCATGGAAGTACAATCAAGTCTCCTTCCTTCCTCCTTCCTCTCTCTTTCTCCCCCTCTCTCTCTCTCGGCCCTCTCTCTCCTCTCTCTCTCTCCGGCCTCTCTCTCTCTCTCTCTCTCTCTCTCAAGTACACACACACACACATATATATATATATACAACCATGCATACAATGTTCAAGAAAACAATAAATAAAAAGGAACTTTGTACTAGAGATCAAGGGATTTAAGGGCAAGATTTTTCCCATCCAACTAATCAATAGGCACATGTTAAACAATCAACCAAGTACTAATATATTAGATACACATGTACCAAATGATCTTGGAAGATCAAAATCCCAATTTTAAATAATAAAAGAGTACCTAAGAAATCTTAGGTATTAAAATCCTCCAATAAAATATTGTATATCATCCCATGGGATTTTTGAAAAAGATTAGTTTATTAAAATCCTTGTACTTGGTGGAAAGAACAACCTATTACCCAATGGGTAATAACCACCCTAACTTTTATTATCCAATGGATAATAGTTGCTAGGGAGATTAAACATTAAAATAATCCAAAAAGGTACTCTAAAGTAATCAAAAAGTTACTTTTTACTATTCATAGTACTTTAATCAAGTATACTTTTAAAATAAAGAATTGGGGTTTCTATTATCCAATGGATAATAGTTTCCCTAACATCTATTGTCCAATGGACAAAGAATATAACCATTTTGATTAAAAGAAAAAGAATATTAAAATTCTTAGTCTAGGGTTCAAAAGGGTCAAAAGGTTCACGAGGGGCAAAACGGTCAATTTGCGGTTAGGGAAAAGTAACTAGATAACTTCCTAGCTCGGTTTCTCCAACCGGATGGTTAAAAGCTAGTTAGGCTTGCTAAGTGAACTAAAGCACAAAGAACTAATTTTCCAAGGGGCAAAAATGTAATTTTGATAAACCACAAGGAAACTAAGGAAATTCAATTAAAATTCAAATATTTAACGAAATTTTTTTAACGACCAAAAATCAGGGTCGTTACAAAAGTTGTAATTCTTTTGACTCGGAATATTGTAATCATCCTTCTCTTTCGAAATTCGACACTTGTGATAATTTGGGGGCCATCGAGCCCATGATGTAATATTTTGAAATCTTTTGGGACTTGGGAGTACTATTATGGAAATGAGAATACGGTGATTATTTTGGGTACTGTACGGATATTGTGAGTATTTTTATTATGAAAATCATTTATATTTATGTTAAAAATTGAGGATGTGACAGCTGAGCAAGCTTTAGCTTCAGAAAGTAAACGAGGCGAAACACGAGGACGAAGGCAGAGGCAAGAGGTTGGGGCTGAGGAGGATGTGGTGGTTGAGCAACATTGTCAGGTATACTCTAGTACCTAGTAGGAAAACAAATACTATAATATAATGGATATGTGCATGTAGATGTTAAGGATTTGTTATAAAAATGAAAACTTATATAACATAATAAAGTTTTGCATGTGGTTTCATATTAGTCAAATGCAATAAACCTTGATTCATGTATAGATTCGTATCGTTTTTGCGTGAATTGTACGATTTTGACAATTACGGTTCTAAGGTATTGTTTGCAATGTACAGAAAATGAAAGGAGTTCCTCCTACCAGTTTTGCAAGGAAGAGGAAGGCTGAGCAAGCTTTAGCTTTAGAAAGTGAACGAGGCAAAGCACGAGGACGAAAGCAGAGGTAAGAGGTTGAGGTACATCATGAGGTAGAAGTGGATGTGGAGGTTGAGCAACATGCTCAAGTAGAGAAGGATGTGGAAGTTGAGGAGGATGAGTCACATATTGATCTACGGGAAGATGAGCCACATCATAATGTAAGGGAGGATGAGCCACATGCTAATGTAGAGGAGGATGAACCATATACTGAAATTCATGAGGATGAGCCGAGTAACGAGCTACATGCTGAAATTTATGAGGATGAGCCACATGTTGATGTATGGGAGAATAAGCGTGAGTTTGATCAACAAGAGGATGATGTACATGAAAGTTAAAATACGATTATGTGTTTCTAGTTTTGAAGTGGATAAATATATTTCACTCAACTACTACTACTAGTAGTAGTCTACAATTTTTCATTTATGTTTCATTTAGAATTCATTTATTAGAATTCGTTTAGGGAGGCCAGAACATGCTTAAACTCCGAGGGATCCCTATGCGTCGAATTTTGTTCATTGGCTGCATTTTTTTTCTTTCGTTGACTTCCGACCGCGTGGTTGTGCATTCACTTTGGGTTCAAGGAGAGTACTGGTTTTCGGATGAGCAAGCACTTGCATCTTCTTAACATAATTGATCTTTACATCATATTGATCTTCATTCAAGAACTTGTTGTAAAAACAATCAAAGTGAGCCAAAAGCATCTCCTCCATCGAACCCTCATTCTGGGGTGCAAGCAAAGAAAGCCTTTTCCAATGGTCGTGGATTAACTCAATCGGTAGGGGGATATTTGCCATCTTGTAAGGAGCAATCTCATGAGCACAAGGTAAACCATGGGTGTGCCTCAAAGAACACTCGCACTGACTCTTCGATTCCACAACCATTCGACTTGATGGGATGCCGTTAAAACAAGTGTCATGGCATTCGACGAAACAACTCCCCTTAGCCTATCAAATAGAGTCATCCTAAATTTATGTTGTGCAGAATTAAGGCTCTTCTCAAACGAAGCTTTGATTTCAGTAACTTATAACAACATCAATCTGTGAATCTTCTCCCATATAATATCAAAATTGCATTGTGAGTTTTCAAGATGATTTTTTAGCTGCGAATGTGAACTCTCCGCCCTATGAATAAATATGGCAAGATATTAACCATAGCAAACAACATGAATATATGAAAATTTGTCAAAAACGCGTGAATAACATGAATATTAAGGAAAATGCCAGAGTTGCGAATGAAGCGTTTACCTGTTACTTGTTAGGTTTCCGAAATGCATGATTTTGTCTGTCCAAGTTCCTACAAACCTCTCTTTATAGGATACCAACCAATTTTTCTCGACATACTCAAGTGCTGCAGGAACCATTTCAAAATTACGCTTCAAAACACAAAGACACTCCTCATATTGCGAAACACTCGATGAAAGGACGACTAGGCCCCAACTGCAAATAAACTCCTCCCACATCTTGTCAATATGCCACCTACATAGGAGATTGGTAGTATGAGGGAAAACATTTGTGATGGCATTCATAAGCGCCAACTCTATCCGTGACTATAACGGACGGAAGTGCGTTGGGATCCATAATGCCTTTTAGCTTCTCTAAGACCCAAGTGTAGTTTTCCGTTTTTTCACACTCCATGAAAGCAAACGCTGCACAAAAAGTCATCTCCGTCGATGTTACACCAACAACGCTTCACAAACGGCCTATACTTACCACTCATTTCACATGAAAACCTCATCCTAGGTGTGTGATTCTTAATACATCTCTCAGAACCCATAATCACAATGATAAACTCATGTTGTTTACCGGTGCATCTTATCCAATCTACCAACGCTTCATCGGATGGAAAAACCTACACACATAACAAAAAAATTATAGCCCATAATATAAGATTGCACAACATAAATACTCTATAAAAAAACACTCACCATCTCCGTTGTAAAATGCTCCGTATAATCGTTTGGAGGATAAGTCGAAGTAGGTATAGTCGATGGCCCTACATAACTACCAAGTATTGAAGTGTCACCCTGTAACACTCAAAGACAAACTAGGTAAGTGTATGATTCTCTGCAGTTTTATTCAGATATTAATATCTGAAAACTGGCACTAAATTTGGATATTATAGTCCAACAATGTTGACAATATTCGGATATTAATATCCAAATAGTTGTACATAATTCAGACATTAGAGTCCGAAAAGTTAGTAAAGTTTTGGCAATGCGTATCAAACTGTAAGTGCAGGATTCTCTACAGTTTAATCAAGATATTTATATTTGAAAACTGGCACTAAATTCGGATATAAGAGTCCAACAATGTTGACAATATTCGGATATTAATATCCAAATAGTTGTACATAATTCAGATATTAGAGTCTGAAAAATTAGTACGGTTTTGGCACTGTGTGTCCAACTGTGTTGGGCCAAAACTGAAATTGAAAATAGAGGGCGGGCTTACCTCTTGCTGCGATTTTTGCTCCGTCACTGCAACATCTGTGACATGTTTCTCAACATTCATTGTGTGATCTTTCGACTCCAAATCGTGGTGTATTGTTGAGTCAAATATTTCTTGTTTATCAATAGAGGGAGAGAAAGCAATTGAGGTTTCCATTGATAATGTAGGAGGAAGAGGAGATGAGGAAGATAGACAGAGTTGGCTGTTGGTGGGAGGGGCCTGGTGGTGGGTGATGGCAACTGGGTAGGGATGAAAATGGAGGAGTTTGAATGGGGGAGGGAGGAGACGGTTTGGGGAGAGAGGGAGGGAAATCAGGAGATGATTTTTTGTGGTTGTATGTAGTGAGTTATGTAATATTCTTAAAGGGCAAAGTGGTCAAATAACATGAGATTTTAGGGGTATAAATGTCAAACTGCATGAGGGCATTTTTGTCCGTAATTGATAAAACTTTTAATCGGCTGCGACCAGCAAGAAGTACGCTGCAAATAGCGGCCACCGATCTTCAAAAGATTCCTTAACAACCTCAAGATTTTGCGGATCAAAAAAAAAAAAAACCTCAAGATTTTCAAATAATAACTCACAATATATATATAGTATATAAATAAATAAATATATACTGTATTACCCAAACCCACGTTCTCATCACTGCTATTTTCAGAGAAGCAAGAGAGTCTCTAGAGAGAGAGACGCCATGGTTTGTTCAACAAAAGAGCTCCACTGCCTCACCGGGGCCCACGTTGCCTCCGTCGTTTTCTCTCCGGCCGGCCGCCCTTACGTCCACGGCGACCCCTCCTTCGACAACACCATCGACCCCTCTCTCTCTCTTCCCCCCACGCTTCTCTCTCTCTCTTCCCCCCACGCTTCTCTCTCTCCTAGGTGAACGTCAACTGTACCATAAAATCTCTCAGAGTCCCACAGGGTTTTCGGAAAATCTTACCGTTTTGTATTCGGACAGGAGTTAGGGTTTCGAGAAAATCTAACCGTTTTACCTGGGTGCGAAATTCTGGGGGTTCGGAGATGGTGAGGCCCTCCAAGAACTGGGAGCGGCTGGTGCGGGCGACGCTGCGGAGGGAGAAGCTCCGGCACGACGGCCGCGGCGGCCATGAGAGGGCGCCGATTGGCATCACCAGCTCCGTTCCGCCGTCGCTTACCCGGAGACCAACATCGACCTGATCTTGCCGGCCGCTGACGAGATTCAGTCCGAGGACCCCAATGTCTCGAGTTTTTTATCGATTTATACCTTTCCAAATAACTATTTGCCAAAATATATCGTTTTTCAAACTATTTTTAAAAATAGTCTAAAACGCACATGGAATGTGCGTCATGCACATTGAATATGCGTTATCTGAGCTGGCATATGCGACCCGGGCCAGCTGGATTTCCAACGTGTATTACGCACACCCAACCTGCATCATGCATATTAGATGTGCATGATGCATATCCAATATGCATCATGCATATTGAATGTGAGTGATGCGTTTCCAACGACTAACAACCATACAAAAGTAGAAATTAAAGATTCCGCTACGCGACGACCGTACTTCTTTTCTAGTCTCGGGGTGAAAGTTTAGTAGATCGCTAAATTTAATTAACTTGTTGGAAAAGTACAATCCTGCTGAGTGGAGACAACTTTGTTAGAATTGACAATTCCAGAGCATGTTTGGTGCCAATTACAATCCTATTATAACTTAGACAAAAAAAAAAAAATAGTATATATTACAATCCTATTATAGTTTTGTTGTTCCAATTAAAGGCTATGCTTGGTTGGTTTTATTACTTTACAAATAACTCGTTTTCACCGTCTTTGATTATTTAAAAAATTGTATCAGTTATGTTTCATATTATGACCAACATTTTTCAGACATTTTTTTTTTAATTCGGACACTTTATTTTTTACTTTTGGAACAAAAAAGTAAGTGGAGTAAAAAAGTAAAGAATGGGATAAGGGTATTGGCCTGAAATCAATGGGCCAACCATTATTCCAGATCGAGAACGTATTCGGGGGCGAGGGCGACCCCAAGTGACACGGTTCAGGAACGAGATGGATTGGATTGAGCACCAACCATCACATAGACAGTCATACACATTGTGTGGACAAGAAGGACATATTCGAAGAAAATGTTCCGGAAGCAAGGCAGAAGCGTCAAGTTCAAGAACGAATTTGTAGTCGGTAGTAGTAAGATATTTACATATGTATGGAGCCATGTGGTCTTGTACTTGTTTTAATTTGAAATCTGTGTTTTTAAATTTTTAATTTGTAATTTGTAACTTTCGATTATGTTTGTAATTTATGATTGTGGTCACATTATAGTTTACTTGTCTCATTGTTGCCAATAATTTTCTGTTTTCTATGCCTATTAAAAATAATACTAGTTGTTCCAAAAAATACATAACGAGCATATGAAAAATAATTATTATTAGTAATTAACACCTGCCACTTGCCATGTTGTCACATCAATCTAAAAATAATAATTACATGGTTAAAGCTATTAACTATTGCTCAAAGCTATTAACCCCATGCGTGAGGAATGCAATCGAATGAGAATGCATATTAAGATATTGACACTAGCAAATGAAGCAACTCAATGTGCATCGGAGGGGTTCCTTCAAGACGCGTAGTGGTACCTATCTTGGAGCAATGAAGAAAAACTGAAGTCCGATGTCGAACTTTCGGATGAAGAAGATATGTAATTTAGGAAACTTCAATTATAATTTCTTTTTTTTTTTTGGTCAAGCGGAATCTTTAATTTCTACTTTTGTATGGTTGTTAGTCGTCGGAATATATATATATATATATATATATATATATATATATATATATATATAAAATTACGCATTACTCACATTCAATATGCATGACGCATATTGGATATGCATCATGCACATCTAATATGCATGATGCAGGTTGGGAGTGCGTGATATACATTGGAAATCCATTGGAAATCCAGCTGGCCCGGGTCGCATATGCCAGCTCGGATAACGCATATCCAATGTGCATGACGCACATTCCATGTGCGTTTTAAACTATTTTTAAAAATAGTTTAAAAAACGATATATTTTGGCAAATAGTTATTTGGAAATGTATAAATCGATAAAAAACTCCCAATGTCTCCCAAATCCGTAAGGTTAACGTTCTCTCTTTGATTTGACGTGGACTTGTCTGTCTGTTGCGGATTTTTTTTTATGACAAAGATGCGTATGTGTTTAATTTAGCAATGCATACGTACTGTTTGGGAATGCTAGTAGGTTCCAACGGGTCAGACCCTTACGTTATGCGAGATTTCATAGGGTCTCTGTCTCTACAGTCTCTACATACATGTACATATAAACACGTATTTCCATACATGTCGTTTTGCTATGAAAGAATTGTGGTTTACTAAATAGTCCTTCTTGATTCTTCCGTTTTGATCGTGAAACGTTTAGTGTTTACTTGTGGCCTTCGTTCTCAACTCGAAACCTAAACGACCTCCAATCATGAGCTCTAGTATTCTTCCTCTGGCACTCTCTCAGTCTCTCGCTCTCTGTATATGTGTGTATACTGTATATCTATATTTTAAAATCACTGCATGTACTCTTACGTGTGTGCATTCATATTTTCTGCTCGTTTTGTTGATTATGACAGTGAACAACCGAATATTTGTGTTGCAGGCCTTGTGTCCCTCGAAATCCTACAACTCTGCCATCCTAAGAGGCTAGGGTTTTCCGCATTCGTCTCCCGTCACCCGTCTCCGCTTGATACAACTCAACTTTAGATTTCCTGGGTTACAATGAATGCATTTGAGTCAAGTCTCTCTCCTCTCTCATACACTTTCACGGTATTCTTTGTTGTTATGTGATTGGTTTTTGTTTTATGAATTTTCGCTAATATCTAAGCCTACTAGGAAAATTCAAATCAAGAGGACAAAGTTAAAAAGTAAAAGCACATTCATGGCCACTGCTGCAAGCTATAATATTGAATGGGTAGAAGAATCACAATTCACATGCATCCCCCATTCCTGTTACGGTGGTGAAGAAAACACCACAATCAGAGTCATCTGTTCACAATGAACATCCGCAGTGTTATGAACGCCTTAGGGATGAGGTCACTGAATTGGTTTGGTTTCTAAAATCTACAACTATTGGCAATAAACTTCTGAATGATGCATTAGAACATAACCCAACATTCGATCTTCTACGCCAATGTGATCTGATGGTTGAGCTGAAATGGATGAAGCAAGAGAATGCAACTTAGCAGCCCTAACGCAGTCAGTTAATGTTCTTTTCCTTTCATTGACTGGTTCGAGCACAAAAAAGGTACGATTTAAGAGTTACCCATACTTTATGCTTTTATGACGTTGGGTTTCATTTAAAAATATGAAAATACGTTCTTTTAGGTTGAATTGTTGTGGTTATGGTGTAAAGTACTAATGTGGTGGAGTTAGCCAATTAAGTTTCAAAGAAATATGTTGCATGTGATTGGCCCATGATATGGTTTATGAAGCAAGACATTTAAACTTGATGAAGCATTTTACTGTGCTGCCTATCTCTCACACTCACACATAGCAAACATCGATAGCGCTATGATTTGTTTTAATTTTTTTACATCTTTCCAAATCAAAATTCCGCAAATGCATGTCTTAATTGACTCTAATGTTGTCTTCTTTTTTTTAAAATTTCTGTTGTAAGAGGGTTTCCACGAGAGAGAACTGGCGGCAATTATAGAGGCTTTTAATAGCTCTTTGCAGCACGAGATCGTGGAAAAGAAGTATGGTTGTCTGCATCGTTTATTAATGATTTCTTATGAATGGTTAGGGGCTTCTATAAGGGTCCAAACCCGGGGAATATGTGATTTTTGGTTTCAGTTTCTTGTGACCTGATCAAATGAATTCTTCTATCATGCTAGCGGTCTGGACTGGCATGGATTGATGTGCATTATATAAAGCTCACAGAGTGGCATATTTAATTATACATTGCCATGACCGAGAAGCATGCTTTGTAACTTTGTCACATACAATTGCCACGACCGAGAGGGAAGTTCTTGAGGCTTTGAATGAGATGAACAAAAAGAAAGTACACCAACTTTTACATTGATGATGGAGGTTGGTCTCATCTTTGTTATAAATTTTAATCTTACTTGAATATTAAAAATTTAAAACTATTTCCATGTTTATTGTTTCCTTGTTTTCTTTTGCTTTATGTCCTAGATTTTGGATCTTTAAATGGTATTGTTCTTCATTTGCGTTGACTTTTCACCATTTGGAATTGTGAGTCTTGTTTTCTTTTTCAAATGTAATTAGCTTAATGTATACATATAGTTTTTATTATAAAAAATATGTTGTGAAATGAAACATTGAAAATACGAGGTAAAAGAGTCTAATTTCAAATCAGAATGTGTGACTAAAGCATTGTTTGACAGAAGAAAAGATACTTGATGCTTCCATTTTTTACCAGAGTTGCGACAAAGCCATCTTTGGTGTGGTGCCAAATTTGGCACCGACTTTGATTTTGCCAAATCTCCCATATCTAGATGTGAGATTGAGCTAGAATGACACCAAATTGGTATAGCAAGCTTAGCAGCATTGTTTTTTTTGTTTATTGGCCTTTTTGGACACCGTAACAAGCCAAAAATGGCTTTGGCAAAGTCACTTTTATCTATATGTTGTTTGAACAACAGATTAATGGTAGGTAGTAATTTTTAATCACACTATTTGAACTACTCAACGGAGCCATAGTCAGCAGCTTTTTTAATAATCCTTGGCCATTGCTGCCAAATTCCCTAAAAAATCTAGGTAGCCGACACCTTTATTCTTTGCGTTTCGGTTATTAGATACTTGAATGAGGGCTTCGAGAAAGAACCCTTGTAATTTTGAGCATTTTTTTTTTGGCACTTTTGTAGTGGAAAGTGGAAACCATCCAGTGGTGTCTTCTAGAGTGCTAGCTACGAAAGCAACGTCAAGCCTTTATGATTGGTATTTAATTTAGGTAAGTTTTTCTTCTTTTGCAATTTCTTCAATCATATTTGGTTTTGAGATTGACTTATTCACGGAGGCTTTGTGAATAGGTTATTCATGGAGCCGCGTGATCACACCTGTTAGTTTCAGTTGCGATTTGTTTTTAAACTTTGATCGGTAATAGATATCCACCAATAGATTGTTTTTAATCCGGATCGTCCAAAACACTTTTGGACGCCGAGATTGAGCTACGTTTGGTTTTAATGGTGTAGAATAAAATTAGTTTGTTCAATGATGAAGGGAAGTGGAGCAGCCCTCTTTGTTCTGTGTTGGCTAATTTGAATTGATAGTCACATCTTCGGCTCTTGGATTGTGTTTCATCACTCAATTTTTCCCTTTGTGCCATGAAATAGAATTCCATTCAGGGAATGCTGATAATATATTGGAGTTTTTTTCAAAATTTTTTGGTTTTTAGGATTCTATATGTCTTTTGCTTCATGTGGAATGTGTTTTTCTCACTTTTGCTGGAAAATGGAGATGAGTTTATTGCTTGGTAGAATATAAGTTGTAGCAATAGCATCCCAAGTGGAAACCCAACAAGTTGAATTATGTACAACTTTTAGGCCATTAAAGCTGTGATAAAACCTGATTTTTAATTATTTGATTTTTCATTGTCCTTTGAAGATTGAGTCCACACCGCGATTTCGGAGGAGAGTGAAGGACTTTCTACAGTAGCAGCAACCAGAATTGGCCATAGACGTTTGTGTTGATCATGTTGCATGTATTTATTTGTCTCTCTATGTGTATATATGGTATCTATAACATAGCTAGGTTAGTTGGCAACAATGTTTTATCTTACTGCTTCACTGCTTTGGTTGTGATGGTCAAAGAAAACCAAGGACTAAACTGATCTTTCTCTTTAGTTATCCCTATATTTTTTTTCCAAGTGTTGAATTTTGTGATCACTACTAGGTAGCTTGATTAGGAAATATTTGTCTTCATTATTGTATTCTATCAGGTTGGGCCACTATTGAACATAGATCCCCGTTGAAAGGATGTAATTTTTCCTATATAAGTTAGAGTTGCCATGCTTGCTAAAAGGTCTTGAGCAAGCTGGAAGCAAGAGAGGTTGTTGGCATTAGGAATCACATGATATGGCTGAAAGGATTGGGCAACTATCGTGAACCAACTATAATTTTCCAGGTAGTACTTTGCTATGACGTTCTTGACTAATTTAGTAGGTAGGTGGCACCAATGGTAGTGTTGCTACTCTTTTGTTCTATTTGTTGGTAATTATGTACACACATATTGTTGGTTTCTTGCTTGACTAATACGACGATCCTCCTTTCTCTTGGCTCTGGATTGGCTTTGTAGAGAGAGGTTGAGTCCCTAAACCTCCGATGGTCAATATTTAGAGGTTTAAGCAATGTAAATGTTTGATTGCTGGACTGGAATAGGTGGGATTTAGATCCTTGGTCCGGGGACATCTATTCTCATGAAAAAATTTGCTCCATCCCATTGTCCATTTGGTCAATCATCTCAAACCTTTGTCACTTCATTTTGGGAGTGTTTACTTCTTTAAAAATAGGAACATGTGATGAATAAGATGGGCTTTATTTTACATGAACTTGGGATGCATATAGGTTTAATTGGGGACCACTTGCAAATTGCAATATTGACAATAATGATTAGTAGTATTTTATGATATGGTGTTATTTTCTTTTTGAATTGCTATCTTACTGATTTCATGTTCCCCCAAGCAGAAATACTACTTGGGGTCATTCATTGTTGTTTTGCCTCCCATGACTTAGATATGTGCTCACTCTGTGCTTTTTTTATTCTGTTAAAATGATAATGGCTGTGAGAGTTGATTATTGCCCCATGACTAAGGTGATTGTTTCACAGAACTATTTCAGTAGTTTTAGTGCCACCCAACGGTTGCATCAAAGTTGTTTCTGTTTTGAATGCTGAATCCTTTTTTCCCCTCTCATGGTCATACAATGGAAAGTCATGAGGGGAAAGTAGGCACAAGTTTATGAATACCGAGTCTTTTTTAATATAGGAAAAAGTTGTCATTAAAAAAAACTGATGGTTTATGCAAGAAATTCATGGGATGGCATGATTTTTGGCCACAAAAATCGGTTGAATCAAATGTTCTTTTGAATTTTGGTGTTTCATATTCTTTGATTAGGGAAGCTAGAAATACCACTATAAGCGCATTTGTATATTTCCTTGGAAATTTTTATTACCGTGCTTTTTTGAGCCTATGGTAGGTCAATTTTTTGTTTCTTTGTGTTCTTTTTGGCAATCTATTTTTGTTCTTTGTTGTTTGAATCATGCATAACTAAGGTGCATGCTACCGCTGGGATAGGCTGATTTGCTGATATTGGTAAGGTTGTTTAATATGAAAAACTCTAATATGTACAAATTAATCGACAACTTCTAATTCTTGTATTTGTCATTTCCAGGAGCTTCCTGAGCGATTCAAATCATCTTGTGAACAATGACTTGTTTCAAAAGGAAAAAAGATGGACTATCCAAAATGTTGTTGGATTTTTCGTTGGCAATGGGTGGAGATCATTTGTTCGTGAACACAGCCTATCAACATACCACACATTAATGCTCAATCCTAACATCGATGTAGAATTGAACACCTTACGTACTCTGTGGCTTTAGTTAGTAGCTCTTTTTATTGTCAGCTTAGCTTTGATTTTTCATTTTACTGCGAACACAGAATTGGCAAACATAACTTCATCTCTTTAGTGAATTTTGACAGTATAACATCTCCTCCCTCCCCACTGCAGCATTTTCTTTACCATCTGTACATGTGTAACGTATATACAATGCATTCCAGACAAATCAACTATACATGTTTAACGTCTACATGTTAAACGTCACCATGTTGGCATGCTCAAAACAACAATTCAGTTTCGAACAATTTTACTGAGCACGCGATTCGTGCGAAGTACGTCGCGTGACACTAGTAATGAACTGAAAGAAGACAAAGGCTAACGAAGTTTAGCTGGCTGTTTCTGATTATTGTACATGTTATACTTTCTTTGTCAGGTGTTTTTTTAAGAAGGCTACTGTGGCCATTCAAAGGGGAAAATTGCCATTATTGGCCCAAAGGGTGCGGAAAGTGTACTTTGCTTAAACTTATTATGTGGTTTAGAGAAGCCTAGAGGAGGTGAAGTTCTGCTTGGGAAACACAATGTTCTTCCAAATAATTTTTAAGCTGAATCAGGTATCTACTCGTGATTAGCTGGTTCTTATAGTTTTGTCTGGTCATTTATTTCTCTACACGAGTGATTATTTAATTTAGGCTGAGGCACTTGATTTGGATAAAACAGTGCTTGAGATTGGCGGAAATTGCGGGATGACTGGCAAATTGATGATGTAAGCGGGCACCTTGGACATTGCAATTTCAAAGTTGATGTGATTGATAGGAACGTATCCCTCTTGACTGGTGGTGAGAAGGTTTGTACTCATGGTTTTCTATTGTCTTCATTTTCATTGAGCGATCGCTTCACTTTTGTTTTTACATAAGAATCTATCTTTGAAAGTTTTGAATCTCTTATCGGAAACAACTATTGTTAGGGTGTTACTTTTAATGAGTTTAACGTGCTCCATTAGCTTCATTAGGGCTTGTAGTTCGTGTTCTATTTCGCTTCACCTTGCTCACCTTTATCTCATTTGCCCGTTAAATATTGGCACGTCCCCCTTTTGCAAGTTCATGGTATGGGTCAAACCCGCCTTTTATCATCTAAATTGGACCTCCTCTTTCGATGTCTCTTTTATCTTTCCCTTTTCCCATCATAATTGAGTTGTTTCTCTTTTGCTAATCTTTTATGGAGGCTCAGCTCTATATTATTTCGTGTGGTTCCACCTGATGCTCATTTGTTGTCTTTCTTATTTAATGAGAAAAATGGTGGAGAGGATGGGTGAGGCAAGCCAAGGATAATAGAAGGAAGAAAACCCAGGTTTAGGGCTTGCTTCAAACTTGGAAGTTTTCAATGGCCTATTTTTAAGCTGCGTTTTTTTTCTTTTCCGTTGACTGGTTGGTAATCTTACGTTAATGGTTGTCTCCATTGGATTTCTGCAAGTCGACAGTGATTGCACCTATTAAAGCAATTAAAAGAATTATTGAAATGAGCTCAAATGGAAGGAAAAAATCTGTTGATAAATGAATCTTAATTTGTTGACTATTACTTATCAATTTGTTGGCATGTACATGGAAATGATTTGAAAGTACTATGTACATTGCTTGCCTAGCTGGAGAATATCTTTTGCTTCATTGTCAAAGGCTTGCTTCTGGGTGTAAACTTGCAGGTTAGAAAGCTTATTTTATTGTTGTGTGCATGCCACATTATAACTTCTCATTAGTATGTTGATGTGTTCTTTTTGACAACATTTTTTTTGGGGGTAAAGAGGGATTTTATTACCAAAAAGAACAAGGAATAGAAAGAAAACAAGGGGCATTACCCCCAGAAAAACTGTCCAGCAAGCTAGAAACAGAAAAGGAATTCTAAAAACAAAGAACTGGCCGACCTACTGCTAGCTACAAAATTGTCGGAAATGTTCCACGCTCTACACAAAGCACTATCTATAGGATTGCGCCCACAACTCCTCCATGAAAACACTCTATCCCGCACATCATTGACAACCGGATCATAAATGGTATCCAGGGTGTACTATTTGTTACCTAAAACAGTCATTCTTATTTCTAGCCTTCCAAATGTAATACATTGTCCTAGTCATAGCTAGCTTGTAGAGAGTAGATGAAAACCCTTTCTTCTTGAGGCTTTGAATAGCCCAATTAATCTCATGGTTCCACTCCATAGGATTTCTGGAAAAGCTCAACAAATGGAGAATTCTTCCCCAAATACAAGCAGAAAATGGACAGTTGAAAAATAGGTGCACATGGGAATCGTTCACATTTTGACAAAGAATGCAAAGAGGGTCAACCCTCATCCCCAATGAGAGAAGCCTATCTTTTGTAGAGAGCCTACCCCAACACACAAGCCACATAATAAAAGCCCATTTAAGAATACATTTTTTGAACCAGACAATAGGAGCTCATAGAACTATGGGGAGAGGTGTCTTGAGAGCATCCTAAGCTATTTTAATAGAAAAATTACCATTATGGCTAGAAGCCAGGTCACAAAACCAACCCCTATGTTAGGCCTGAGATTAGGAGGTGTAGACCTCATAATTTGCAAAATAGCTTTGTTCCTATACTTGGGCTAGTGCCAATCCCCATCTTGAATTGTAGATCTTTGGCCAGAAGGGAGCTGCCAACATTGCTAACAATATCTTCACCAAACACCTTGTATAAAGGGCCTACATCATGCTAATGATCCAACCAAAGGAAAGTAGTGTTCCCATTACCAATCACATACTTAATGAGGGGCTGCACTATTGCTCTAAGTTTGAAAAGCTTTCTGATGGTTCATGAAGAATCTTGGGGCAAACCCATTACACTTGAAAGTGTTTATTTTGTTGGTTCTTATCTATCCTCTCTACTTTAGTTAAATGGAAAAGGGAACTGTGAAGTTTCCCTTGATAATGTTTTGTGATTTGCCAAGACGATAGGATTTTTAGAGCCGTATTTGTTTTTCAAGGTTTTATGCTTGTGATTTCCTACTGATGTGTATGTCTCTCATGTGTATGTAACTTCTTGTTTTGTTATTAAGTACTGCCACGGCTTTCAATTGTCCACTTTTCGAAATCCATAAATGCCTGTTAAGTGTCAACAATGCTTTCTGAAACACAGTAAGTTAAAGCTCAATAATCTTTGCATTGTACTCCACTTAAGAGTGAAAAAACCAGTAAAATATTGCGTGCTATATATGCAGTTGTTGAATATCATGTCTTTTGTGTTCTTGTTTTTTTTTTTTGGGTCTTGACTCTCGTAGTTCATAATTTCAAATTGTCTATAAGAGATGATAATTAATTGTTTTAGAACTCCTAGTAGTTGTTATTACTAAAACTTGTCACAAAGAAAAGGAATGCCTTGAGTCTTATAATTAGATTTCATTTGCAGCTCGCGTAGGAGCAAAGCCTTGGTCAAGAGTATATAAATCGCTCTAAGATGATGACAAGGTCAGTAAGTGGACACCTCATAACTGCAACTTCTTAATTTTGTGTAATGCCTTCAATATGGTTGTGACTATAGTCGGTGCTTTTGATGCTGCCTGAGTTGTAATTATATCTTCATAGGTCAAAATCTTTTGAATTGTATGTGATTTTTTTGTACGTGGTTTTTTCCGCTTGTTTTTGTTTCTTATTCTCGGTTTTAGTTGCTATATGTTTGATTGCACTCAATGGATAGTTATACACTTGTACTTCTTTCTCTAGAAAGCTTAATTATTTTGGGTAGGTTAAGGATCTAGCTTTTGTCTTTATGATACAGAACATGGTATCCCAACTCAAAACCAACGTACCCTTTCAGCACGTTAAACGACATATCCCATAAAACAATTACGGCTCCCAAAATATTTCATTTTCAACTTCGAAGCGCTCCCTCCGACTCCCTTACATCTTCCCCCCCAACCTTCAATTCGATCTTCCACTGTTACCAAGATCCTGTCCTAGCAACATTCACCGAATACAAACATATTTGTATTCATGGAAAAACACATCTATATTCTGCCATCTCCATTGTCTTCCTTCAACTTGGTGCTCCCTGGATAGAAGACTCCTCCACGGATGAGGTTTACAAAGAGATGAATAAACTTCTGAAGACAAACATGCCATAGTAAGTTGAAATTTCTCCATTCTCCACACTTAACCATTATTTGCGGTCCTCTATAATGGACCGACATCCCAAAATAGTATCCCTCAAACAGAGATTGGTATTGGAATTATCTACACCAACTATTTGATTCATTTATTGAATTAAGTTTTAGTGCAGTGGATGCCACATGAGTGGTCCTTGTAGATTTTTCCTTATTGTATTTGGTGTCATACTACGCTAACCCTTTGCCTTGGATATTGATATTCCTAAAAAACAAAAAAGAGAGAGAATGGTTTCTTTTTTAAAGAATAATAATGAAGTTTAGGCTATTTGAACTTATGAAGGGGAATACATCCATCAGGCTCCAGAAAGCAAATAGGTATTTTGATTTTCTTTCAATAATAAATCATTTTGTGAATTGCAACTCCAGTACTTTGACTTATCATTTCAAAATCAATTTTGTATGCTTTGTTTATTGTAGGTGATTGGCTTTTGGATGGAGACCTTGGCAAGGAACAAACTAAAGCATATCTGCTCCATCCCTTTTCTACAGATTCTTTATTCCAAGCTAAATCCTTTTTCGAATAATGCAACTTTCTTGGTCATGTAAAATACATATACATCTGTCTTGTGTTTAGTGTAGAATTATGGAGTTTTGGGTGTTAATTCCACTCAATTTTCATTGTTGCCATTTGATAAAAGAAAGAAGAATAATCATGCCCTGCATTGTTTGTAACTTTACTCTAGCACTGAAATTGGGCACACCGAACACTTTTTCCAGGATAAAATTGTTTACATATTTTGCCTTTTTCCTAGAAATTATCCTCCTACTGTGGAGATAATGCTACCTTTAGGGATTCCATAGGGTAAGCACTCCAAAACTTTTACGCTTTAGGACAGGCAACATTGTTCTCTAAGAGGTTTTGCCTTAATGGATACTATGTTTTTGTTGGATAAATTCAAGTTTGATGGGTGGGTCCTAAGGAACTTATTAAGACAAATAGAGATTGTTTATAAAATAATACGTTGAATTGTGGAGCAAAGTTGTAGTATGAAAGGCTTTTTTCGTTGTATTTTTTGTATAGTACTCAACAATTAACATTACCATTTTTTGTATTACAGACTACAGAGGATGCAGTTTCTACCTCAACATAGGAATGGGGTAGGATAGTCAAACAATGAAAGACTATTTGCATAGCTTGAGCATGTACCTCCAGCTAGATACTAAGTATGAGGACGAAACGATATATGGAGGTAAATCGTACATTTCTCTAATGAGATTATCATGCATGATGATCATCATGCTAGCAATAAGTTGTTATGGTCGCGTATGAAAAACTTGGGAAGAGCAAAAGGAAGTCTACACATTTGATGTTGTTTTGATCATGAATTTGTGGGGTTTTACAGAGAGGAAAGCGGCTTTTTTTTCCTTTGACTTCCTTGCCATGTTTCTTTGACTAATAACTCCATTCATAGATCCATGGCCTAAACACAATCTATGTGCTCAATGACATTGGAGAGATCCACTGCTTATGTACCGATATGTAACACTAAGAAAAAGATTGCTTGTGTTTTACATGAATAATACTGGGAAATGATTTTCAAACTCCATTTTTTGATAAATACACTCCGTTTCTTGTCTTTTAGTCAACGTTCTAGAATCGCTAGGTGCTAGTCGGGCAGAAAAGGGGCATCGACTAGTCGGCCGCCTAGCACCTAGGCGGGGATTAGGCGCTCGACTAGTCAACTGTCTAGTCTAGGCGTTAGACCACTACCTAGTGCATAGGCAGGGACTAATCGGCCTAGGAGGCTGCCTTTTAGAACACTGCTTTAGGTAGAAAATTACACATAAAAACTTCACTAAAGGATAAAAAATGGATTGCATTTCTTAAAAAAGGGAGTGAAAATCATTACCCATAATACGAGAAATAATATGTTGTGTTATTAGATGTTCATCCTTTGAAAGAAGTTCATTTTAGTATTACCAATGTATAGAAGCCTATCCCCTTTGTACCCACAATTTAGGGTGTGTGGCGTGCCACGTTCCTGGCCTGTTCCTCATAGTGGAAGTGTTAGCATTCCTAGTTCTCTCTCAATTTCACTTCTGAATCATGCAACAGTGTTTAGTCTTTTATAGTCATTTGAAAGCGAGATTCTTTTGTGCCACCCCCTTTTTCGACCATGCAAGATTTGACTAGTTAATACTGTTGCAGATCTATTGTCGTTTATTTTTATTTGTCATAATTTCAGTCTTGCTTTTTTTCAGTTCTGCAAGTAAAATTAGTTTTCTTTCCTGCAATTATTGCTCTCCGCATCGCTCACGAAACTTTGTAAAATGGTAGCTTATACTTCAAATCTGATTTTACTAACTTCTTGGTGAATTAATAGTGAATGTTGCAATCATATGGAGGCACAATCTTAAATTTTTTTTGATTAAAGTAGTTGCTTAGGAATCCTTTTACAAACTTGTTCATACTTGTCGCCATGTTGAAATTCTAGGAGTTGTGGTGGCTAATCTCGGAAGTGTAGTTAGTTGCGAATTGTGGCTGGACGAAAAATTGCTAAACAATGCCATGCTCCGACTCCAGATCAGCGGGTTCAAGGTTCTCGGTTTCGCTTTGAAATTGAAGTACTCGGTGCTTCTAGAGCTAAGATCGATGACAGTGTTTAATATCATCGATGGCGGACAGTTGTCGTATTGACTTGCGGATGCACTTGGTGTCGAATAGACGGTTGGCGTGGCAGATTTGGAGAGGTTGGTGGTGGTGACAGTAGTGCCAACATTGGAAGTGGGAGAGAACCTAGTGGTGACCACCGCGGGTGGCGCAGGGAGGTTGGCGCCTATGAGAATTAATGGGTGCATGTTGTCACTTGTCAGTCCTGATTTAGTGTATGATTTGAAGATTGTGGTCCATTTGACGCTTTGAGCATGTTAATAATGTGGGGAATTTAGCAAGATTGGAGTGGTTTAAGTTCAATGGCGTGGTGGTTCTTTGGCAAGTGGAATGTGTGTGCTGAACGTTTAATGGCGTGGTGGTTCTTTGGCAAGTGGGTTGTGTGTGCTGAAGTTACACAGAGAGAGTCATAATTGCCACCTCGATGTCCAAACATGCCACTTGTGCAATTTCCGTTAGTAAATGGATGGAAATTGACACCGGGCGTCCAATTTAATAACGATACATTAGTTCAGGTGGTTATGGGACGTTGAGGTGTAAGTTTAGGGGTTTTTTTTTGAATTTTTCCCTTTAGGGTACGGGCTTATTATTTTATTGTCATTGTTTTCCACATACACTGCTATTTATCGTTCAGTAAATTTTTTGTTCGTTCATATTGGTAATTTTTCTTTGTTCTTATGTATGAGAGAGAGTCTTGTTAATTCTTACTGATGATTGTCTTTGTTCTTTATGTTGACAGAGAAAGAAGAACTTCTTTCTGTTAAGGTCTCTTGCCAATAGGCGCTTTTTAACTTCAAGTTATTTTTTTTGGTCCTCATTATGGTTTTTATTCTTCTATCACTTGTTCATACCTTTTTGCCCTTGTTTTTATTGTTATATTATTGATATAACTCATTTCTAGATACCATGTGTAATTTTAAAAAGCTCATCTTGTATGATGAAGATCGGGAAAACCAAAAAGGTGCAAAGTCGTCAAAAGGGGTCAATCCTGGGAGTTTTCTCCACGTTCGAGAGAGAAAACTTAGTGCGAATCGGGGTGACGTAATCCACACTATCATATTAAAGACCTATATGAAGAAAACAAACGTGTGTAGGTAAAATATATTTTTTAGATGTCAAAACCTTTCAGCTTTTTTTTTCTGTTGATACTTTACTTCGAAAGTATTTGTTAATTCAGAACTTTTTTTTTATGAAGGTCAAGAGGGTAATTTCACCTACCAACTCACCTAGGCAATTGTTGACTAGGGAGAGGTAGAGTGAACCCTTTAAACACACACCCAAATCCAAACTCCCAATGTTAATTCAGAATTAAGGATTGCATATTTGGGGTGTTCGGAATAGGTTCTGCTGTGATAGCAATAAATGTGGAAGCATGGCCCACTTTTGCTTTGGCAGGAGTTGGATTAGCAGTTTTATCTTACAAAAACCAGCATAATAGTATTATTTCTTTTCTTCCTCAAACATGTTTACTTTACGAAATTGTTTACCTAACCCAAAAAAGAAAGGATTTTATTGGAGCCTTGTACTCATGGTTAGGAACTGCAGATTATGGAGTGGAACACTCCTCTTGCATTTATCTCATTGTCACTTTCTTCCTACCCGATGACTTGCAATTCTTTCTTCCAGATGAGATGATAATTGTGTTCTCAGGTTTGTTTCCTTTATATGTTTCTTATTGTTGGAATATGTTTTCTTGATTAAATATTTCTATATAGCTTTTGTAAAGAATTGGCCTATGCTGTCTCTAATTTTATATTCCCTACTTTGTTATTTTTATGTTTTTTTCAGTTCACATTTGTCTGTTATGATCAAATCTGTGACTTTAGCTTTGTCACCCGCACTTGGATACGTGTGTCGGACTTGACAACTGTCTAGATGTTGGACTCTCTAATTTTGCTAATTATAGGATATAAGGGTGCGGCTAAAAAATTGGCCACGTGAGAATGTAAATGGTACTTTTAATGTTTCTAATACTCGCCATGATACATTTAATCACTTATATACCGCTAGGATGTTTCTCTTGTTTGCTACCATCAGTTACTGATATGTGTTGCACCATTTAGCCTTTGGCCTGATATATCTCTTCTTCTTCTTCTCTTGAACATCAACTAGTGTCCAACACAAATTGTGTCAATGTCATGTCGAGTCGGGTATGGCACCCTAAACTGAAGTGTCGGTGTAAATATGCCTTTTATTAGGATTTTGTTTTTGTGTTGTTTTTATTCTGAATGCCTATGACTTAATTGTTTCCATCATGTTCATTGCTTGCACAATCTCTTCCATGTGAGCTCTAACTATATACCCACGTTAGTTTTTGTGTGGTTTGTTGAATTTTTTAAGTTAAAAATGTTTGGCAAACCTTTCACTACAACAAATAAGGCCTACTATAGAATAATTTTATAACGTTTTCCCGTCTACGCAATAATAGTAGGCTTCCATGCCTTTGTTTTCCACTTCAATAGCATTTCACTTAAACCACCCCTTCTATAGTGTTTCCTTTACCTTTCCGTAGCATTCCAAAGGAGGAAAAAAAGGTGTCCAAAAATTTTCGCTCTCCCGCTTAGAGGATTTACGCCAAATATTTCTAATTTGGTTCTAGGTTGCTGAAAATTCTAATCCGTTCCACCAAAATCTTAGGTGCCAGATCTCCTAATAATTTCGTTCGAACTGGTGTTGCTAGCTAGTGGATCAATTATGGGTATTCTAGGGTTTTGATCGTGAGCACCACTTTTGTTCCTCTCTTTCGTGCCATCAACCAGCAGATTGAACCATCGCATTTTATGAAAAGAAAACAAAGAAAGAAACACAGACCAGTTTGAGAGTGAGAAGATTTCGACATGCACAACCCTAGCCAGCTTGAAAACGAAAATTTTAGGTATTTGACTGACATATAGGTACGATTAAGCATTTTAACATTTTGATTTTTGGGGTTTGTGATTCTGCATTGTTTATTAGAAATTAGGACTATTTTTGCTCTATTCGATTCTACATTGTTTGTTAGAAATTAGGGTTTTTTTTGGTCTTTGTGATTCTTTGTGTATGCTTACTGCCCATTCTTATCGTTTTCACATGGTCCTTTCAATTGGTTTCTCTTTGGTTGCTTGAACTGTTTGGTGGTGATATCAACCGATAATGCTATGTTCCTATTTCTCATGCGAAGTTGTTGCTATCGATTATGCATGTTCATGTTTCTATTGGTGATCATGTCTGTATAATGACGGATATCCTGCTATATTTCTGATGATATGGATCTACAAGGCTATTTCTGATGCTATCAATCAATTAATGGCATCATGTTTAAGACTGGTAGGAGTGGTAGTCATTAAAGTGGAGACAACTATCACGTTACAGTTAGCTACTTTGAGGGCATTTTCATGATCTGTTTCAGCTTGGCTTAAGGTATATATTTTACTCGTTGTTGGATCATTGTTTAAATATATTTTTTGTAATTCCCATTTTTAGTGCTTTAGCGTGGTCTTTGAATTCTCTTTGCGAACTTTCTTGTTTTTGGAGTAGAGATTATGAGATGGAGCTTCGGAATATATGCAGCTCCGATGGTGAAACTTCTCCAACTTGCTAGGGTTTGGCAAGTTCTTTATCAAGGTTTCTGCAGTTAGCTAGCAAAAATTTTCACCGTTTGAGAAGTTGTAAGTTACCTAATATAGGCCAGTGAGTCTTCCATGGTTGAGATGTAGAGAGAAGATATTTTTGTCTTTTTATTTCTAGCATTCAGCTTTCTCACGTAGCAAGGATCTCCTACTCTCCTACCTATGCATCTGTTTTCTTGCATACCTTCTTGCTTCCATTCTCTGTGGCTGCTGAGATTTTGTATCCTATTTAAGGGCCTGAACCTGACTTTGGTTTGTTGTTTGATTAAAGTGACTCTTTTGTTTTAGGGGAATTGAGGAAATCCTTTGTGGTCATCTATGCATGCTAAACTGAGTATAGGAGTTTTATGTCTCTGCATCGTTAGTATCTGTTTGTACCTGAACATGTGTTTGGCCCTTGAACTAGTACCATCAACAGTTCTGCTCCTAGAATTCTTTTTGTTAATGATTTTTCTTTTCAGATCACTTCAATATTCTCATTTTTTACAGATATTCTTTTATGCTAACAAAGCAGTTTTTGTCAATGTGGCTGATTTTTGGGAGAAGAGCTCTCTATTGAGACAAAAGTTGCTGGTACCACTACTGGCATATCTACGAATAACAAGAAGGAAATGGCAGGAAGAGAATCCATCTCTGTGTCTAGCACGATATAAGGAAAACACCAGATCAATGGAAACATTCAAGTATGTCCTTTGTTTATTAAGGAAATAGAACGAGAATTTTTTCTGCTGGTAATTCAACATGCTCCTACGATGTTTTTACAGGCTTTTGGCTGAGGGGATATTGATGAAGTTGTGATGCAGAATGGATTTTAGGAAAAAGTATTTTATTAGTATTTTATTTTACGGCTTTAGTTTTAGTATTTTGTTAGGAATCTTTTAGGAGCGTTAACATAGAATTATTTAGTTTCTTAATTTAGGTTGATTCAGTTTCTTATTTTATGTTTTCTTGTTTTACAAGAAGTAAGGTTGCTTCCTAATATTTTTATTCCTTTTTAATTCTAGGGTGGCTAGTACTATATAATAAGATTGTAGCCGTTAGGGCAAGGGAGTTGTTTTTAAATTATTAATGAAAATTGAGATTATTCTCATTATTGTGTGTTCGTAGAGGGAGTACCTCTAGTTCATACTTGTTCGTGATTGTCCTTGTTGCGCGTTCTTCTATTCCAACACGCCTCCCTGCATCAGTTGGTATCAGAGCTTGCGCTCGATTCCGGATCATGGCGCAACAAGGAGTTCGTTATGGTCGTTATGCTGTTGCCGAAGATGTGTATAATCGAAGTAAAGCTGCACAAGAAGCACGAATGGAGGAGAGGTTCCAACAACTTGAGCAACGTGTGAATAATCCTAAAACTTACCACTCTACTTATAATCAATCCTAGTAATACTAAAAAGGTAAATTGAAATAAAGAAACTACTTCCTTGTTAACCAAGATACTAAATAAAAGGAAAATCATATCAACTTACCTAAGTACGGAAATAAATAATTCTAGACTAAGAATATGAAATCACAAAATTTCCTAATCAAGCGCTATTTAAATAATTACTATATTTTTCATGAGTTCACGCCTGCATCATTCTCTCCGGCTTGAGAAAACTCGTCCTCGAGTTTCCATTGCTTCAAATAATTTCAAGCGCCTAAGCTTGTCTGCATTGGTCTTGAACTTCAAATTTGTTTTCTCGAACTGACATTGTAAATAAATGCCATGAAAAATTACCAGGACATAAACAGATTCAAACTTTCCATAAACAGAGTCTTTTGGTGATTCTTTTTCTTCTTTGAATAATCTGACCTTGACCTCTTTTCCCAAACCAATTTTAACCACGATATCTACAATTGTAAGTTCATTGAGCAAACCACTCACTTGAACAAACTCTCGAACGTCAACAGTACCAACGCCAGGAACATCATTACGAACACCAAGAATTAAAAAAGTATTTGAGAACAATGTGTTGTAGTAATTTGTCTTCTTAAAGTCTTCAACAATGAAGGATTCTTTATCAAAAACCGGCGGTTTATTCCAATCCACGATTGGATCCGGAATAATATTGGACGTGAATGGCCATCGAATTGTACCCTCCTCCATAAAGGAGCACAAATTCAATGGGTAGTAGTGAGGTTGATTGTCAACGATCAAGGTGGCCCTCTTAACCAACGCTTTATGCGTATCCTCGATCTGTTGAAATTGCTCCCCTAGTTGTGCACCCCGTGCAGCCTCATCGCCTTTGTTCACATCTTCGGCAACAGCATAACGATCATCACGAACTGCTTGTCGTGCCATGATCTGGAATCGAACCTGGCTCTGATACCAACTGATGCAGGGAGGCGTGTTGGAATAGAAGAATGCGCAACAAGGACAATCACGAACAAGTATGAACTAGAGGTACTCCCTCTACGAACACACAATAATGAGAATAATCTCAATTTTCATTAATAATTTAAAAACAACTCCCTTGCCCTAACGGCTACAATCTTATTATATAGTACTAGCCACCCTAGAATTAAAAAGGAATAAAAATATTAGGAAGCAACCTTACTTCTTGTAAAACAAGAAAACATAAAATAAGAAACTGAATCAACCTAAATTAAGAAACTAAATAATTCTATGTTAACGCTCCTAAAAGATTCCTAACAAAATACTAAAACTAAAGCCGTAAAATAAAATACTAATAAAATACTTTTTCCTAAAATCCATTCTGCATCAAGTTGGTAACTGCAGAGGTGTTAGTTCTAATAGTGATCCGAGCATGATTGGGTTGACATTATCAGAGGTCTTTTGTTTATCATTAGCAGGTCTTATTGGGCATGATGATTATATCTCTTAAGTACTTTTGGCAAGAAGTGCCATTAAACTCCAAATTGCCTCTCTATTTTGACACTTTCATATATAAACTCCAAAATTGCCTCTCCTTTTTTTGGCTTCAAATGTATCCATTGTTTTTGGTAAATACCTTTTGATTTGACTTAATGTGCATTAAATATATGTCTCCTTAAAAAGTTGGTATTTCACAAGGACTAAAATTTTGGGATTGAGGTAGTATTTACCACTACACTGCTACATGGAAATGAAGGGTCAGTGCCTAATATTTCAAAACTATGATTTATGTTGCTTAAATTACTTTTGTTCTTCAGGGTAAAGGCACTGCTACAATCAATTGGAAGCGTAACTGGGTAGTGGAGCAAAACTCCTAAATTTTTTGGATGCTTTTCACCATAATTTGATGGACGGAGTAAGATCTTTCCAGCTCCTAATACGTGTCTTGTTCTAAGATGGGTTGCTATTTTCTATTGCTGTCTGAGCTCAGGAAAGTTGTGTGTAGAAATTACGTAGGAGCATAAATCTCTAAAAGTTGCTGGATTTTCCTCATTTCATAGGTAGCCAAAGAAAAGAAAATATATTTTTGTCTAGTGATTAAGAAGAGTAACTAATGGGTATACTGTGGGAAGTTATAATTGGGTCATATTAAGAAATTACGTAGAATGGTTTTGCTTGCTGCAATTATAGGTGCAAATATATGGTTTCCCAGGAGCCCTATTAGCTTTAGAACTATTGACAATGTTCCAATTTACTAATAAGTTTCTATTTACTAATAAAATATGAAAAAAAAAAAAAACGATTCTACAACGCAAGGAATTGTGGAATGGATTGTTCCCAACTGATTCTTCCTTTTTTCCCCCTCCATATCATAGGGAACGAAAGCGAAAAGTTCTTTCCCAACCAGGAAAGTAATGTATTTATCTTCGGTATGGTTTGTTTGGATACATGTTCATGTTAATTTTGTGTGTTTTCTTTCCCTCATGATTTTATGTCTGTTTGGATACATGTACATGATAATTTTGTGTGTTTTCTTTCCCTCACGATTTTATGTTTTGTTTTTTAAGATTTTTCCATTGCTCGAATTCATTATTACTCTTTACTTATTTTTCACTTTTCCTCCCATGAAAAAGGATTTGGTCTATTATCTTCTTTTTTTGCTTTCTATGTGTTCAACGTTTAATGAAGAATTGCCTATAACAAAAAAAACGTTTATAAGAATCGTAGAATGAGCAAGGTCAGTATTGTACCCCAGTATTTAGTGTGAAGCCCGTCCTGATTCGATGTTTTACTATATGACAATTGATGATAATTCAACTTGCTGCAGTTAGTTTTTGTCAATGTAGCCTTTGTGCTTTTAATAGCTTGATCTTGTTGATGGACCTATCTAATCCCTTGCAATCTTAACTTAATCTTTTGACATCCATTTCCTGAATAATTGCGTCATATATTTTTGTTATTGTTGATGATTAATTGAAGCACACAAAAAAAGGGGAAAAAGAAGAGAGAAAGGAGAGACTCTTTTCCTTCAATTAAAAGTATCTACTACTATTTGAGACATAATTCTCTTATCTACTCCTACTCCCATTTAACTTCTGACATAAACGAGCTATGGCCATTAGCCACCGTTCTTCTCTTAAGCCTGTTTTCAACATAGCTTGATTATGCGTCAAAGCTTGTATATTCATTTTTCAGACATTTTGCATTATACTTAAATTATGTGCATATTTTGATGCATATATTGAAGAGGTCATGTGTGGAGAAGATGTTTGTTAATTTGATATCAATGTTTGTGGGTACTTGTACTAGAATCTTAGTATACTTAGTTAAGGTTTCTAAAAGGTTGTCTTCATCGGTTAAGCCCCCCTTTTGGATGGTAGAATTAATACCAAATGGCATGAGAAGGGCTGTTTTATAAGTAGTAGCATAGAAACAAAATCAGTGCATGTTGAACTTTGAATTGATCACTTCTTTTAGATTGCTTGCTCTTATTTTTTTTATTCTCCTTCTTTTAAAAGGTCTCGCACAATTATTTTCTCTCTTCTCTTTGGTTACTCATGTTCGTATTTTACTTGTTTTTTGTATTCTCCTTTTAAAAGGTCTCGCACAATTATTCTCTCTCCCCTTTGGTTACATGTTCCTATTACTTGCTTTTTTCCTACTGTAACATCTTTACTTAATGCTGGTTTAAATAACTAAACCTCGTTCTTTTGGTGGAGGTATAGGGAACATCTTATGTGATGCCAACATATTTGAACCCAATCTTTGCAATGATATTTGCTACGATGACATCTCCATCTCAAATGTTCTCTTTCCTCTTTGTACTTTTCTCGCTACTCTCTTGATTCCTGATCCACCTCTTCCGAGCCCTATCCATGCCACGAACGATTGCTATCTGCACAACTCTCCCTGGACACTGTTGCCACTAGGCTCCTTTGTCGCTTGTGTGACACTATGGGTTTGCAAATCGCCTAATTGGCGGGTATGCATGTTGGTGGGTGAATCGTTGTTTGTGAGGGTGGGTGTGCAAATATTTGGGAGCATGTGCTCTTGTTACTTGCTTTCTATCTCCTTGCTTTCATGAAGTCAAGGTTCGAAAGGGTCTCTCTATTTTGTCTTTTGTTTTAGGTTCTCATTTCTCTTTCACTTCTCTTAGGCTCACAATGAAATCACCAAAAGGAATAATCCCCTCCCCAGAACAGAAGGTGCGCTATCTTTCATTTTGTTTTGCTTCTTTTTGCTATTCTTTTAGGGTTGAAAGTTTGGGCTCCCAGAGACAATAGCTAATTATGAACTTTTTCCGTCATTAATTTTTCAGTATAATCTTGTAGGTGCTCTTTGACTGTCATGTTCATTATAAAAGGTGTTTTCTTTTCCTTTCAAACAATAAAATTGGGCAAGAATTATAGAGAAGAGAATGAGGAATCAAATTTGTTTGGATCAAAATAAGAAACATTTTGGTTAACTCTCACCTCTGATTTTTTTTTTTTGTTTTTCACGGTATTAGAGTTGAAAAGCTAACATTGTGTCATCTTTGGTCTTATTGAAGTTACAAAACAAGCTGAACTAGAGTTGAAGTTTCGTGTTTTCTTGTTTCTTCCTTTGCATCAAAACTAAAAACAAGAGTATCCTTTTTTTTCTTTAGGCTTAAAATCTATCTGAAAGATATTGAAGCTGGAAATATACCTCAGCTGAAGTTCTTTGGTTTCTCCTTTTCATCTAAACAAAGCAAAGGAAAAAGAAGGTTTAACAAGGAATCCAAAATACAATCAAAGAGTGGTTGTGTGATTGTAGAATCACAAAGATATGATGTCCAAACTTATAAACCAAAATTTAGCGATATGTAATCCAAATCTATGTGCTATATTCAGTTGGTAATTTTATTTTTTTTTGCTTTTGTTATTCGTTTTTGAACTTTAGGAAATCACATATAGGCTTAACTATTTTCTTAATGATTCAACAGGAGTTGTCTCAGTACATTATGTGCCCTTTTCTCTTTTCTTAAATTTCATGATTGCCATGTTTGTATTCACCTGGTTTGAGGTTCTCTCATTACGGTATCATAAGAGAGACGGATGTATTGCAACATTTCGAATTTGCAACTTACAAATACAATATATGTCCAGCTGTGCATCACATATATTGTTCAGTCCTGACGAAGGGATGGGTGGTCTAATAACTGGTATTATGTTGTATATAGTGGTCATAAAAAACTGAATGATATTTTTTTATCGCTCTTAAATAACTCATGCTTGTGGTTTGTCCCTAAATTGTAAATTCTACAACACTATGGACTTGTGTCTATTGCTTAATTTGTCTTGGCCTTTGTTTTTCAATGTATTTAACTTTGTCTGGACTTTGGACTTTTGGAGATAGGATGGCTTCAGGGCTATAGCTTTATAGATTGTTTTTTTTTTTATTATTAAAGATTTTGGGGTTATTTTAAGGAATGAGTGTCTTCTCCTATTTGTTCGCCTCTTTTGTTATCCAAGTTGTAGTATTTTAGAAGTGTTTTGTTGTTCTTGTCAATGTTCCTAGTTTGGTGGATTTTATTTGCTTCTCATTGTGGGTACGAACTTATTGTGTTATGGTCATTGTGTTCCGTTTACACAACTATTCATCCTTCAATAAACTATATGTTCGTTCTTTGTTCTTGATGTTTCAAGAGAGTCTTGTTCATTGTTGCTGGTAATTGTTCTTTGTTCTTGATGTTGAGCGAGAGAAACAAGAACTTCTTGTGTTAACATAGTACTTACCAATAGGCGCTTTAGCTTCGTGTCAACTTTTTGGTCCTTGTTATGGTTTCATTTCTTCTATCACATGTTCATTCCTTTTTTGCCATTGCTTTTGTTTTTATATTATAGATATACCTTGTTTTCAGATGTCAACGGATGTGTAATTTTAGAAATTTCCTATTTAATCAAGACTAGGAAAACCAAAAAGGTGCTATTGCATCATATTAGAGACCTACCTCAAGAAAACAAATAGGTAAGAGGTAAAATATTTTTATGTTGTCAAATTACTTTAAGAATTCCTTTGTGATACTTTACTTCAAACATAAATGGTATTTTTAATGTTTTTAACACTCGCCTAAGATACATTAATCACTTATAAACCACAAGTATTTTTCTCGTGTTAGTTACCATCAGTTAATGATATCCATTTGCATTATTTAGCCTTTGGCCAAATATATCTCTTCTTCTTCTGACACAAATCGTGTCAATGTCTTGTCGACACAGGTCTGGCACCCTAAATTGAAGAGTCGATGGGCCTTTAGGTTTTCGTTTTCATGCTTCAAACGATTTGACCATATTTCGTCGTAGGTTTCACCTTGAAATCAGCTTAGTTTTTGGAAGGGGTTTTGCGTATTCTATGAGGGTAAATATGAAAGCTAACACTCTGTGCCGCTAGCCTTTTTTTGTTGTTCTCTTTTAATTATTTATGCGTCTATGTTTCAAATTGACAACCATAGGTTAAGACCGAACTTTGCCATATTGTGGGCTGCTTCGATTGACCAAACTATTATGCTATAGACAACTAATTTGGAACTTTGAAGGCCCCCTCCTCTCTCTCTCAGGTAGATATTTGGTTAAATCTGTTATTTTTTGTTTTTCTTTTGAAAGTGTATGACTTTGTTGTTTCCATCATCTTCATTGTATACACAATCACTTCCATGTGAGATGTAACTATGTACCATGTTAGGTAGTGTTTTTTTTTTGGTTTGTTGAGTATTTTTATGTTAAAATTGTTTGTTGATCCTTTACTAGTATGGATAGTTTTGGTTTGTTTGAATCTTTTGATTCTTTTCTTTTAAATTTTGTTATAGATTTGCATATTCTTTTGCAAGTTTCTTTCTTATTTTCTTTTGGATGAGTAGTTCTTTCTAATTTTCAATTTTGGTTATCAAAATTAGAAGATGGTAAACATGTATAGGTTTTGAAAGTTGTCCATAGGGCACATTATTTTGTTAAATGGTTCCTATGATTTTTGTTTGGTCCCCGTTGGGATTGGGTACCGCATTACATTGGTTTATACAACGGCAATGGCTGGGCAACGGACACGAGACACGATAACACAACACGAACCGGACACGAAATTAGCGGGTTAGGGTTGAACATTTCTGACACGAAACACGAAAATGACACGACTCGAAAACACGAATTCTAAATGGGTCGGGTTCGGGTTGAACACGCAAGACACGAAATTGACACGACTAACACGATTACTAATCTGTGTCAGTCATTAATACAAACATATATACATAATATATGGTATATCTATAATTTTATATAGAGCTGGGCAACAGACACGATAACACGACACGAATCAGACATGAAGTTAACAGGTTAGGGTTGAGCATTTCTGACATGAAACATGAAAATGACACGACTCGAGAAACACGAATTCTAACTGGGTTGGGTGATTTGTGACACAAACCCGACTGACACGAAACGAGCACAACCCGACACGACCTGTTACCCAGGCCGCCAATGGCACTTGACATAAACCTCATGAATTGATTATGATCAATCTGACTGTACTCAAGATGACCAAAGGTATTACATTGGTTTATTCATCATTATGGCATAGCTGGTATAATTTGAATTGCATTACCTTTTACAGGTGTCTTTAGACTGCAAGGATGATAAGCCACTCATGAGTTGTTGCTAACTATACACCTGGTATGGAATCTACGACCTTTTAAGCAAACGAGAAATTACGTAATTAGCAAAGGATTGGTTGGTATGCATAAAGGACTAGTTAGGATTCATGAACTTATGGTTGGGTATAATAGCTTGGTTCTGTGAGGAATTTGTGCAAGATTGTGTTTCGTTAGCGATTGATTCCCCTTTTGTTTGTGCCTTAAGAGCACTTTATTTCGTTTGTGATCACTATGTGTTGGATCCTTTTGTTACCTCTCCACGTGCGAGTTGGGTCGCACGTGTTGGGGAGTGTTAGAGCTCATTCCACAACGGTTAAATATCACTTCCAAAGCCTATATATGAGCCTAGGGTCCTCTCCACTCATAGCCTATTAGTTTTGGAATTGGATACTTTAACATGATGCACCAGGAGAGTTCTTACTTGCTACTGAGAATGCTTGCTTTTGGAGGATATTTAGTTGCAATATAGATTTGTCATTTACTTAATCTACCAGCCATGTTTTGGTGCTTAGATAAAGAGGTGCATACTCACATAGCTATGAAGCTGTTTTTCTTTATGAAGCCCTACTCATCCAACACCAGTGGCGAGTTGTTTGTGTCCTTCACAATTTATGTCCTTGATTTCGTCTTCCTCTCTGATAACTTTTGAAGTAGCAAAGGTTGTTACGAAACAAAATATAACCCTTTTTTTTGCATTTAAATTCCCTTTAACCTACTAGACGTTCTTTGATGATTTTGCCTATAGCGTTGTACAATCTTAGTCACTTACTCGGTTACTCCTTCAAAGTGGCCTTCGTTGCCGCTCTCAATCCTTGCTTTGAGCTCATGCTCTCAATTCTCGCACTCACGAATTTTAGTTGTTTAAAAGATTTTTGAAAGACGCTTTCATGCTCACGCTCCCGCACTAGCACCCGCCCGCGCTTTATGTGACTTATATTTATAGGCATGGTCTACTAAATCATGCTAACTTATGGCTAAATAGTAAAAATAATCAATGTTGGACCTAACTGTACAAAGTTTAACATATCGGACCAAAACTTTATGGTTGACTTATTTTTTAGTTCATTGCCCTTGCAATATCTATTTTAAAATCCTTTTCCTGATTATCATGGGTCCATCTTGGTCGCCTAAATTGTTTCAAGGTTCTTTTTCTTCATTAATAGTTTAGGGTTTAGTGGTTAAGGAACTCTACTTCAATCACTCAATAAAGGTTTACGGAAGGCCATAAGAGAGTCGCGAAGGATTGGTGAATTAGGTAGCAGTGTGGCACGACTCTTCTTCTTCTGCTTCCTTTCATATATCCTTCTTTTTTTAATGGTGGCTGGTGGTTCTTGGTCATTTTACGCGTTGGGAAGTGGCTATGTGGATGGTGGTTGCATGATGGAGGTGGTGTGGGTTTGTGGCTGTGGACTTGTGGGATGGCTTTAACAGTGAGGTTTATAATGGAGGTTGTTTGATAGAAAGATAAGAGGTGAAGGTTTGCGGAGATGGGACCGGTGCTCTTGTGGCAGGGTTAGAGATTGCCTTGCAGTGGAGATTTGATGGTTCATGTGCTTGAGATTGTTCGGTATAGGGAGGCGTTGTTCAACAGTTGGTGATGGGTGGACAAGCTTTTGTGGTAGATGTTTTTTCATATACTTTGATAAGTTTGATGTTTTTCTATACGCCATGTCTGGAATGTTAACTACGTATTTGGTGGTGAATAAAAAGCTCACTCAAAGCATTGAAGGTACATGAAAAAATAGTCAGTGACAAAATGTGAAATGTGTAATCAACATTTTGGCCTTGCGTTTTTTTATCCTTAAAATGGTTTCATTTTCTTCTATTACTATTTAAAGCGCCCCCCCCCCCCCCCCCCCCCCCCCCAATGCATTTTTGGTTTATTATAAGTAGACTTGTATTCTTTAGATCTATTGAATATTGTTGGTGCGCTCTGACTCTATGGATGCAACAGGGGTGCTCAGCTCGAGTTTTTCACAATCCATACTTGATCCCTGAACTATGTACCTACACCCATACCCTACCCGATCCATGATGAGTATTTTCTTGGCCAACCCAAACCACTGCCATTGAGGACCAAATTTTCGTCAAACCCCACAGGTATTTTCTAAGGCTTCTTTTGTTGTATTTTTTGGTTGAATTTCATTAAATTTTGTTAGCAAATTTTTTTCCTATTTTCCTAGTAATAGGTAGGTACATGGCAAGCGTCATTGGTTCAAATCCGATAAAGGTTTTTATTTTCCATAAAACTCCTGGATTGGAGATTCAAGGATTCAAGGATCAGGTTGGATTTGGGAAAGATTTTTGAAAAGTAAGCTACCCCCAGTTGGTTATCAAAGCTAGTTGAAATAAGTTATGAACTTGTCTTTGCTTTTGAGAGCATAACCTATTAAGATCCTTTTCTGAGCTTTAGAAGAGCGCGTAAAACCATCGGGTCAATTTCCATCAACAAGAATATGTACAAGATGAATTTATACTAAAGCCATTACCTAACAGTACTAAAGCCATTACCTAACTGTTAGGACCGTGAGGGACACCACACACACAAACACACGCCGTGATTTCAGAGAAAAACTCCCTTTAATTATATATTCACACAATATACAATAAAGATGAAAAAACTCTCTAGGAACCACACGCCGGTTCCTCCCCGGGGGGCCACGACCGGCCCCCCACGCTCACCTCACCCTCTCCCTCACATTATGTCACACACATAAATCTCAAATACGCCTCGGTATTTATAAAGTATCAAGCCTTGACCTCCAAGGCTTCCTACTGCCTTGTAATTCCTTTTCCAACTCGGACTAGGAAATACATCATGAAGGAAACTCTTCCATAGTGATACCGCAAAGTATGGAACTTTAAGGGTAAATACGCTCAACACCCATCACTAAGGATGTTACATAAAATAACCCCACCACTATGGGTGGACCCCAACAATCACCCCCTCCACCCAGAGTGGGTAATCGTTGCATCCGTTCAGCTACTCTAGCATGTGCCTGTTATCACTACCAAAGTCAACGTCTCAACACCCCCTCATGGAGTACACGCCTGACCGAGTGTCTCCCTGCAAGACTAAATCTTCCGTAGTTGAACTTGCAGCGTTGTCTAGCTGCATTACCGACATCTCCGCCGATATTTAGCACCCCTTCAATAGAGCGCTCGCACCCCCTTGACCGGAGTGCTCGCATCCTTGCAGGACACGATCCATGACTCCATCTCTCCTTAAGGTGAACACAACCCAGTGCTCAAAACTCATCTTCGATCATCCACGACCTCAGGCTTTTCAAAACAGCCTCTCTGCCCATCGCCGACTCCGCCCACTGAGATCGAATGGTTCCCGAGCCATATTGGGTGACAAAACATGAGATTTGTGAGCAACTTTTTTTTCAGAAATCGAACCCGTGGTTTTTTCGGTGACCCTCTTCTTCAACCCCGCTTTGATACCAATTGTTAGGACCGTGAGGGACACCACACACACAAACACAAACAGTGATTTCAGAGAAAAACTCCCTTTGATTATATATTCACACAATATACAATAAAGATGAAAAAACTCTCTAGGAACCACACGCCGGTTCCTCTCCGGGAGGCCACGACCGGCCCCCCACGCTCGCCTCACCCTCTCCCTCACATTATGTCACACACATAAATCTCAAATACGCCTCGGTTTTTATAAAGTATCAAGCCTTGACCTCCAAGGCTTCCTACTGCCTTGTAATTCCTTTTCCTACTCGAACTAGGAAATACATCACGAAGGAAACTCTTCCATAGTGATACCGCCAAGTATGGAACTTTAAGGGTAAATACGCTCAACACCCAACACTAAGGATGTTACATAAAATAACCCCATCACTATGGGTGGACCCCAACACTAATAGGGCCCATTAACAACATACAAGATTAAGTATTCAGGTGCCAATGTCAACTTTAGGAAAATTGCATATATGGCGTTATGTTTTTTTTTTCTTTTTCTTGCCATACATATATGTAGGTATGTGTAACAGTATTACACACACACATATATGTTTATATGCATGTGTGTACAGTTGCTTAGTGCAATTGTGAGTATGGTTCAAGTCAGTTCTTTGTTTCAGAGGTTGCTTCCCAAACTAAACCCAGTTTGGGATTTCATTTGTATTCCTTTTTTGTTTTTTTGCTATGGTGATTTCTTAGATTTTGTTTGTTTCATAGTTTTTTTGGTTCCATGTTTTGTTTTGTTTTGTTTAGCTTTGTTTCAATTATTTCCATTGCATACACAATCTCTTCCACCCGAGCCTTAACCAAGTACCCAAGTCTGATTTTTATTTTTATCGACTTTTTGGTTTTTGTGTGGGATTGAGATATCTGAATTGGGAGTGGTTAATATTGTGTAGTGGGGAGGATTGTTGAATGATTTTTATGCTTTGTGGTAGGTTTATAGTTGTCATTGTACACTCTCTCTGTTTTTTGACCTATTGTCTATTGGATGAAATTTGTTCTTTTGAATTTTCACACTTCTTAGTCATCCCAGTTCAAGGAATCTTCAAAAGTGTTTCACCAACCAGATCACCATCAATTCCTTCTTCCTCATCCACATCCGCATCCACTTCATTTTCTTCGAGGTATTGATTTCCATCATCACGACCAGCAAAGCTTTCGTCATGAGCTTCATCATCCTCGGCAAGATTAACTGGCGCATTAGCTCTCTTCAGATACTCAGTTGACTTATGCCCGACTTCGAAGCATCAATAACACTTGATATTGGTTTGACCCTGCATACTCTGCTGTGTTTGGATTCCTTTCCCATTTCCAGGGCTTGTTTGCTGATTTAGGCATGTTGGAGCTGCCGTTCTCCCACCTTAAATAGAGTTATTTGATGGACTACTGGATGGACCACGGCGGTAATCATTTCTTGGCCTTTTTGATGTGTTATGAGCTAATTGTGCTTCAACTGTCAGTGCTAGCTGATAGGCATCACTCACTTTGTAAGGTTGTTGCAAGCTCACTTGGTCCTGGATGCCTGTTTGACGACCATTTAGATACCGAGTAACCCTTTGGCTCTCTGATTCAGCGAAATTACTTCCTAAGGACAACCTATGGAACTCTTGAGTATACTCTTTCACGGTCTTCTCTCTCTGCCTTAAGTTTTATACCCTCTGATATAAAGTTTGTTCACAGTCTCGAGGCAAGAATTGAGCCTTCAGCTTCTCTTTCATTTTATCCCATCTTCTAATTTTTCCTTTTCCTTGTATTTCTTAGTCATTTTGAAAGTGCTTCCACCACGTAGAAGCTGGACCCCTTAGTTTTGCCCCAACCAATTTCACTTTCCTTGCAGTTGGCACATCTTTCCATTCAAAATAGCTTTCAATGCTACCACCCAATCCAAAAATGCTTTAGGTTCCATATCACCATCAAACTCCGAAGTATTAACCTGCACACTATACTCCTTGGAATTCTGTGGAGCACAGATAATGCACTCTTCCCATCGTTGTGGTCTTTCATTGTTTTGCACAACCCCTTCTCCTTCTGCCCTTCTTTCATTAGTCAAGCCATCACTTTCTTCCCCAGATTGTTGAATGTTATATGCATAACTGGATTTATGTAGTAAGTTCTAATACTTCATATGAGAAAAATATTGCAAATGTATATCTATTCTATACTCTCATTGTGATGCCATTACTTCATAAAAAAAAACTTAAAGAAAAGAGGGACTAAATTACAAATTCTCCCGCTACTATACAATCCAAAACAAACAATGTAGTAAAAACTCAAATTGAAAGCATTATACTGAGCACGTGTATTTGTGCAATGCACTTTTAAGTGACACTAGTGTATACAAAGGAAGAAGAGTGGCAAGCCAGACCATGAACATTTTTTCTGTTTTTATCCTTAGTCTTGGTTAGTGCTCCACTTATTAGATTTTTTCTAAACTACTCTGTGCCTGATTGCTTTCTCAAGACCCTTCCTTTTCTGTGCTTCATGAGTAAATATACTCTCAAACCATCTTGCGGCGCTAGACCAGTGAAAGGTAACCCATCTTCTTCGGAACTTCTCAAACACCTCTTTGGAACTACTCCAAATTGGTACAGCTTCTCTCTCTCTCTCTCTCTCTCTCCCTCTCATCTGCTTCAAATGCTTATGAACAATTGAAATCAGGTAGGCCCTTTTCGGTTTGGGTTTTAAGGGAGGTTTTTAAGAGTAATAAGTGGAGTGAGGTAGATAGAGCAAATTTATTGGGGATCGTTTTGGATTTTGAGATCCCAAAACGAACAAGGCCATACGAATTTGTGCTTCAGATTGACGATGGCTGTAAATTTCAAGTCTTCACTTCCCCTTTTGATTTCATCTCGAATATATCTATGTAGCAACACCACGCATTAGAATGGGGTTTGATTTTTATTTGATCTCAAAAGCTAGGGCTTTCTCTTCCCTTGATATTCCTATTGAATATTGATTACTGCGATTTCTTTACTTTGAAATTGGGTTTCTATTGGTGACTGGTTGAATTTTTGTGTCGTCTGTAGGTTTCAAAATTGATCAACTGTAGTTGGCCATATTAGATGCAGCTAATAGTTTTTTGTCCCTGTAGTTTAAAGAAATGAGATTCATCTGATGAATATGATGATTAATGATAATTACTAATTAGGTTGTCTGTCCCAGAAGCATGGCTCTAACTTTGTAGCATCTCTACTATCAAATACTAATTAACTTGGTTGTCACCATTTTTAGTGCGCACGGAAATGCATAGGAAATCCTCTAACTTGCATACAATCCCGAAGCCTCTAGGTAGTTGATTGTCATAAGAGTTCTGTATCTGGATTATGTAATCGATCTTTCTCTTCTCTCACAAATAAAGACGATTAATATTTCATTCCATTTTAAATTATCGGCACACAAAGATTTTGAATTGTTGTCTACTTAGGTAGCCATTTGTGGAGAGTTTTTCCAAGTGCCCCAAACATGTTCTACACAATCCATTCAAATCACGAGAGGGCTTTTTTTTTTTTTTTTGCTATTTTGTTTCTAGATGGTTGATAGTCACAAAAGAGTTTTGTATTAGTACAAAAACATGGAATTTAAGATTTATTTCTTCGTTCTGAAGTAAAAGTTTTGCTATGATAGTCTTATTACTAGAGAAATTGTAAAGATTTTCAGGTATCTGATGCTTCTAGATGTATCAATATAGGCAACTCAAGTGCTTTCCTTGCCAAAGGTAATATTTTGAAAAGGAAAAGAAGTGGTCCTTTCTTGTTTTTATGAGTGCGGATAATTCCTTTATGCAATGATTTAACCTGTTGTATGCATTTTCAAGTTTTAGAGTTCTTCAATAGGTTGATGATTGTAGACACCCCAATGTGGAAATCCCGGATAACTTTTAAGTCCCCAATGATGATAAACAAAGAATGATTTAAACCTTTGGATTGATATAAACCTTTTGGAGCGCTACCTTTCGAAAACCGTACACAAATTGTCGATAAGCTTCCCAATAATGAAAACATGCCTTGAAATCTTCAAACAATGCTCTTTTTACTCAAAAGAGTGAGAAAATACTTCAAAACTAGGTTTGAAAATGCCAAGTGACACTTAAAATGAGCGAGTACGTGTTTTGGCCATTGTGGCACCATCGGTCATCGGTTTAGTCTGCTTTCGGCCAATTTTTCATCAATCAAACTTCATTATTTTTATGTTTGGAGTCCACCATCTTTTAGTACATTCAAAACCATCTTTATCAATATATAATAAGCCTTAATCCGATTTGAAATGAGAGAGATACAATGATTTTGCCTAAACGACTTCTTTTTTGACCACCTGAGCGTAAAATCGTCATATCTTTTGATGTACAAAATTATTTTTATCCAAACCACTTGGGTTAGAAAGTAGACTTAACGAGCTTTCCAACGGTTCAAAGAACACCTAAAACCGAGTTTGGGAGTGTCCGGGGCGGCCATTCGAAGGTCGGCCTGTTGAGCAGTCACTGTACCGTACGGCGGTCAACTGTGCCGTACGGTGGTCAACTCTGCCGTACAGTGGACATATTTCTACCGTACGGTAGAGTTTTTAACCGACTTAACTTAAGTCGGTTGGGATGTACCGTATGGTGGAAATTAGTGCCATACGGTGGACTATTTTTGGGTCAAAAATGTCAGGAAGGCGGTAATCAGTTGCAGGACGAAAATGCTTGGCTTGCAAGCCAAGTTTGCTTGATTTCAAAGCTTTTTGACCCTATAAATACCTCCCCCCTTCATTAGGCAATACACAACAATTTTTTGGAGGAAAAGAAAGAATGAGATACAATTTTTTTTGAAGAAAAAAGGAGAGAAATAACACCAAAAATAGTTCAAAAATGATTTGAAAAATCCATACTTGTTTTCATACCTATTTCAAATACCAAAAGCATCATCCTCTTTCACAATCCATTTTTTTCACTCCTTTTCACTTTCAAATACCGAAAACTCCATTTTTCTCTCAAAAATCAAGTCCAAAACCATTTCAAAAGCAATCCAAATCCAAAGCCAAGTCTCATACCTTGTCACTATGATGTACCAAAGCTTCCCCCGCTCATCCAAGTTCATATCAAGGGCCACCACTTGAATCCCAACTCTCTGAAGGAAGGTTTTCATTCCAAAGGTATAAACTTTTTGTTTCTGTATTCTGAGGGGGACCAAATGGCCTTAACTGGTTCCTTATACCAGCCACGGGTCTAAATGGTTCAAACATTGCATGAAAATCAAAGTTGGAATCCCTCCTATAGCCACCGTGCGGTACACATTACTACCGTACGGTTGATATTTTTTTCAGGGGAACATTTTGTTTGTATGAAACTTCTTCTCTTCTTCTGATTTGATATAAGATACCATGCAAATTTATGTTTCGTTTTAAGCAATATGTGCCATGATAGTTGGATTTAGGAAATAGCAATTACTCAACGCATAAGTGTGCATGCCTGTTTAGACTTCCATTAGCTCAGTTAGTTCATTCTGTGTTATTGACAACAAAAATATGTACCGTACGGCTCATACTTCTACCGTACGGTAATTATTGTCGTGAAACAAAATCCGTGTTTTCTTTCCTCCCTTTTGGTATTCGAATTAAATTATGCTCGTCAATACATGTTTCTGATATAAAACGTTTGCATACTGTAGCTGTCCATATGCAAAGTTAACCACGAAACAAGTACCGTACGGTATATATTACCGTACAGTTGAGTTTACGTGGGATAGAATGTTATTTTCTGCAATTACAATGTTGACATTCCTTTCTCTTAGTTATTTTCTGCACTTGGTTATGTGCATGCATGACTATTAAGTCTTTTTGTTGTTAGCTGATTTTGATTCAAAGCATGCCTATTATCTACTTACTTGCTATAAGCTGTTTATGTGATTTAATTGTTTATGTGGCATAATAGTTAAACAATAAAATAATTTTCAAATCCCACAAATATTAGTAGAGACTGATTTTATCGGGCGAACGGGGTGTTTTTCCAAATAATACCTTCCCCTCTCGTAACCTGGCTCTCGAACCCAAAACTCTCTGTTTTTTGACCAAAACCTTTTCAAAAGGGCAAAAGAGTCACATTTTTCAAATAAACGGTTTCTCGGGGTTAATTCTTTTCAAAACCCGAGTGGCGACTCTCAAACGAACCAACTATTTCCCCCCTTTTTGTAATACTAAAAAAACAAAAATAGAGACGGGGAATTTTTCCGGGCATGTAGCCCACAATGATACAAAGAGTCTCTCCAAAGAGCTACCAAGAAGCTATTGTTGAAGTTTACCTTACTCGTAAATTTGTTTACAATTTACATGGTGAGCAGGTAGTACTGGGAGATATATCTTACCAAAAGATGTGGAGAAATTTTGTCCTTCCATAATTCATAGCCTCCCCTTAAAAAAAAGGGAACACTTCGGCAATCGGATGGGTTGCCACTTTTGGCCCAGTTTTCTAATTTCACCCGCTAATTAGGTGACATGAAGTGTTGTCTGGTTGGACATAATAGTAATTTCGGCCACACTTCTCCACTTCGAAGCTATCCCTGACCCAAACCTTGAATCGAAGGTTTCCCATCACCGAAAGAGAAACGCGGTGGGCTAGAACCAAGGCCCAGATCGAACGGCTTCAGTCGTGAGATTTCATGCAATAGGTTAAGATCCTTAAGTGCGGAGACGAACTGAGGTCGCCCCCTATGTATTTGCTTCTTGGCCCCACAGACGGTTGGGGCCCGACCCAGAGATGGTTCGAAAGCAAATTAGGGTTTCCGTTCCCGGCTTTCTTCGGTTCACTTGAATATTTCCATGTTGTCTAGCCCTTGATCAAAGATGGATGAGGTTCAAATGGCCATAGATTGGTAAATACTAATATCCACCTTACTCAGACAAGTTTGTCTATTTCAATTTCATTTTTGTTGATTGAATCTGACGAAAAAAAGGCCGGAAGATTCCTTGGTTCCACCATCTAATTGGGATTTTAATCTGAGTTTTTTCGTGCACTCATTACTTTCTTCTTCAAATTTTCTGTGTGCGGATGTGCCTTTAATGGTTACTTAATTTTCAAGGTCAAATTCTCTCTCTCTCTCTCTCTCTCTCTCTCTCTCTCACACACACACACACACACCGCATATGTTTATATATAGGCATGTATGTATGTATATTTATATGGTTTGTTCCTTACACGCACTTTTGTCTTGCCATTCATAATCCTTGTTTGTTTCATGCTTCGTTATAGTGTCGTTTTGTTACTTACCCTTTCCGTTCGCATTTCTCCATTTTTTTTAAAGGTATTATCCCATGGTTTTGGTCTATCTTTAGTTATGTTTCATCATTTCGTTTTAAATTTAGAACGTGGACCAAATTTGCATATCTGATTGTTATGTGATGAGAGTTACAGGGATATATTCTTTTCCTAATTTTAGTTGGGAATATAAACTCCGTTAGATAATGGAGTGGAAGTGCTTATGCCTCTTATCTTTTTTATAGGTTGTCTTTTTGTGTATGTGTGTTGTTGTTCTAAGAATAATGGATATAGGTGTTCATCTCCACAAATTGTTATTGTTGATTAAAAAGCACAGGAATTTCTACTGTTATGGTATCTGGTTAAGAATATAGGTTTAGGTTTGAAACCAGAATGCACATTATTCTCTTTGTAGTTGGGCTTATCTTATGGGAGTTTGAATGTAAATGATCCTCAGTACATTATGAGTGTCTTATATTGTGTCCTAGCCAATAATGTAGGAGCACGATTTACTGAGTGCTTTGCACAAAAACATTTAGATCATTGAAAGGTCCATTACACCACGATACAACCCCTTTGCTGATCTTGCTACTTCTAGATACGTGGACACATTATTCAGTATATTTATGCAAAAGCTTATTCCCAAATCACTGACCACTGCAAAAAGAGTGCCGTCCCTTATGTCTTGTGCATTCTCTATTTTATGGTCTTCAAATGTTCCATTACAAAACCTGTGAGCACCAGCTATTGCGGCGAGGTTGTTGAATCCGCCGATACTTATGTCTTTGTGGGTCCCATCTTCAACGATTATAGCTTGGTCGGATATTCTTTGCTGATCAAGAAAGAGAAATATGTGATAGTGCAGCCCAACCGCGTGACTATTGTTAATGGGACTTCATTGGGTTGGGTTTTCATGTCAGACTTCTTGATTGCTTTGGCCAAGAAGCTGAAGAACAATACAGCTTATGAGAATTATTGTTGAATATTTGTCCCTCCTAGAATTGCTCTGAAACGAGAGAATAATGAACCTCTTAAAGTCAACATTCTTCTCAAGTAGATTCAGATAAGTGAAGAAATGTGACAGCTACGTATTTCCTTTTTACCAGTTTTTCTTCTTTCCAAAAGTTTCGTGTAGAGGGTTCTATTAAGGTCAAAGAAAATGCAAAGGTAACACTATTTAAATATATAGAATATAGTGTTACACGGTCTTGGGTAGAATTCAATCCCAAAAGCTAGCTCTTGAAGTAAGGGTGCCCCACGCTTATACACTTCATACTACTTTGGTACCCAGGAGATGTGGGATTTCGCTTCACACCCTCCCTCACGTGCCTCGTGCTCACTTGGCAGCACATGCCGCATGCAGGCCAGAGACACGCACCTATCCATCCCTGGTACCTAGCTTTTATACCATGTTGCAACCCCCGACTTGCATGTGGAAAGGTAAATAAACAATCCTTAACACTTCGATCATAACAAACAATGGTGCACTTATGGCACAAACAAGGGGGGACAAGTTTTCTGAAACCCTAGCTTTGATACCATGTTGAAGTATCCAACTCAAAATCAATTGGCTATAGGTAGAGTAGCTTCTAGATTTTATTAACCAAGCCTGAGTGGCTTAGATGAGTGATGTGGGATGTTGGGATTTGTCCCACATTGGTTAATTATCTCCTCCAAAAACTCGTATATGTGCCTGGGCAGCTTCTCCACTCTTTGCCAATTGGTTTGGAGTTGGATGCTTTAACATGGTATCAGAGCTAGGCTTTCGGAGACTTTTCCCCTTTGTTTGTGCCATAGTTGCACTTTATTTCATTGTGATCCGTGTGTTCCGGATCCTTTGTTTACCTCTCCACGTGTGAGTCAGGGGTTGCACGTGCGGGGGAATGTTGGGATTTGTCCCACATTGGTTAATTATCTCCTCCAAAAACTAGTATATGAGCCTAGGCAGCCTCTCCACTCTTTGCCAATTGGTTTGGAGTTGGATGCTTTAACATGGGACAAACTGACAAGTCTAACGCTCCCCCTCATGTGATGCACGCAGAGGTGACACATCAGGAGACCAGGAGCTAAGCGATTGACTTGGGCGACGGAGATGACAGAGACTTTCCCATGAGAGGTGAGGCCACCCAAGACCTAGCTCTAATTAAATGATGTGAGACAATTTGCAACACTCCCCCCACGTGCGACCCCTGACTCACACATGGAGGGGTCAACAAAGGATTCAGAACAAACGAATCACAACGAAACAAAGTGCAACTGTGGCACAAATAAGGGGAAACAAGTTCTCCGAAACCCTAGCTCTGATACCATGTTACATGATCTTGGGTAGAATTCAACCCTTAAAGCTAGCTCTTGAAGTGATGGTGCCCTCACTTCATATTGCTTTGGTACCCAGGCGATGTGGGATTCGCTTCACATATAGTTCATTTAATTTTATTTGAACTTTAGAAAAATCCCTAGACAAAACCTTGATCCAAATACAGCTCCATGTGCTTTACTTATGATGGTTGACCTTCATGGACATTCCTTAAAGGTATGCTTCCAAAATATTGTTACAGTATGGCAAAACATGTGGGCGTTCTGTGAGATGAGAATTACGACAGATTGCGTGACCTAATTTGTCTGGCCCAATATGTTTGATTAACTTGATAGTCTTGATTACCTTGCTAATTTGACTTGCCCAGCCTTTTCTTATGAAGAGGAAGCATACAAGGCTGTCAATTTAAAATTTTTGATTTCTTTCTGTTTTCCGTCTCCAATCTACGATTGACAACTGGAAAGGATTTGATTAGCAATGTCCTGGTTAATAAGACCTCTTAGGTTTGGATTTGAGGTAGATTCAGGGCCTGTTTGTTTGCTTGCTTCTAAGTAGATGGATCAGGTGCCATCCTAAGGGCTGTTAATCGGTCTTGCCTATATTTTTTTCTTCTTCATGTTGTATTAAGACAAACTCTTTAACGTGACTTTGCTAGGTGGAGACACTGCAATAATTGTAGAGACGAGGGACTCGTGGTTCAATTGTCAGAAGCTTTGTCTTCTTGAAAATTGTGGGTAAGCCAGGATTTCTCATCTAACATAACTTTTCTACTTTTGAAGAAGTAATTAACCTCATGTTATTTTCATCAACCAAAATGTAGGTTGCATTAAGGTACTGGTCACATTTTTATGTGATACAAAAGTTCTGTTTACTATTTTATTTTTGTTCGTTTTCATTTGGCCACAATAACAACCAAGAAATGTTAGTCATTGGGGCCGCGTCGTTTTGTCAAGTGAATCTACCAAAATTTGGGCACTGCATTGATGTTTCATTAAAAGGTTGCTATAATAGAAATGAACTTTTAAGATGCTTTGATATTAACTATTCAAAAATTTCACATCATATAGAGGTATTTAAGTGAAATGACTTGTATCGTTCCATTCAGGTATGAATTTCAGATGCAGTATGGATCCATTGGGTAGTCTGTAGGTGCTACAGTCGGCTATGCTCCAGCTGCAAAAGACAAGTGTGTGAGTGCTTGCATTGGTGATGGGAGTTTTCAGGTCTGTTATAGGGATTGGAGTATCTAATTTCTGCATCACTAATTAAATAAATGTTGCAATTCTATAGCATCAAATGGTAAAAAAAAAGGGCTGTCGGTCAGTTGGTGACATTGAATAGTGTTAGCCGATGAAAAAGAATTTTCACACTCCCTTTTTTTTTTATATGTAAATGCACTCCAGAAACCATAACTTGGATACATTTCATGATGAAACTCTAAATTTACTCCTCCAATCCATCTATCTGTAAAATAGTAAAGTGCCCATGGCCAATGATAGACTGTCCAAAGCATAAAGTTGATCATGGCCGATTTGCTTACTGATTGATAGGGAAAAAAAATACATAATCGACTACCAAGATACCCATTTTTTAGGAACAGAGGTTCTATTTTGTTTTTATCCTTGCAATTTATCATTTCCACAAGTGCCTATAAAGGAAGCCTGCACAAAAGTGCGGCTTACATTTTGCCATTTTTGGACAAAAATGCCCTTGGCTTCGGCCATTAGGGGCTTGAGCTACTCCTCCTTGGTTTTGGGCGTTTCAGTAATTTCACGCTTAAATGTGGTGGGCCATGGACACTATTTAGGTTATTTACGAATTACTTTAATGGGTTTTCAGACTTTTGAGGTTTTCCTTATGTGTCTGGTTTTTTATACTATTTTGTTCTGTAGTGGTGTTGGGCTTGAGGGTTTTTTGGTAAAATTGTGTGGCCATTTTATTGTACCCACGGGAATTTAGGGTCTGTGACTCTCAAAATCAACAACAATTCTTCATCACAGTTCATCGTCATCATCAATGGCAACCATAAAGTCAACCCTCTTTCCTCGAACCCCAATCCTCCTCCTTCCATGGCCTGGTCCAACCCGCCCAGGCTCACAACCACCACCTCTCCATCACCATGTCAGCCGCCGCCCTACGATCATCCGATTAAGGAGTCGATCATGTCGTGAGAAATGACCTTGCAGCTAACATATCAAGTATGCGGCCATGATTTTCTCCGGCTGATTGGTGGGCGTTGAGCTCTTCTTGGTACGCCAAGGAGTGGGTTTTGTGGGGAGAGAGAGAGAGAGAGAGAGAGAGAGAGAGAGAGAGAGAGAGAGAGAGAGTAACTAACAAACTATGGAGGAAGAGAGGAAACAAGATGGAGAAGAGGAAAACTGCTGGGTAGACAAGCGTGAGTGAAATAGGTTGGAATCATTGATTCAATCCAACAGTTGTAACTTATTGAAATTGTGATCCGACAGCTGTAGAGGTGCTCATGTATATATGGGTACCATATATGACTTTTACTTCCATAACATATAAAATCAATATGGTTGTGTCGCATATATAAGTTCAACTTCTATAACAAATAAAATCAGTCCAAAATCATTCCTTTTAGATAAGTAAGTGTTTGGGAAATTTATCCTAGCCGTTGGTAACAAAACATTGATGGTATAGATTTGTAGAAATTCTTAACACTTGCTAACCGTAGGATTTAGAAATGAAGGGTCTAGATTTATAACTATGTATATAAGATTCAAATACTAAGCTAGCTTATTTTATATACACACACACACTCTGGTTCCCATGAGGGATCCTGAATTTTATGCTTTGTGTGGACCATCTCTCCCGGCCGTTGGATCAAATCCAACGGCCACAAAAAGAAAAGGGCAACACGCGGGTTAAATAAGAGGTTGGGAAGATCATCTAGAGAAAAAGAAGAACCCTAAGGAATAAGGTATCTCTCTCTCTTTTTTTCTCTCTCTCTCTCTCTCTCTATCTCTCTGTTTTGAATTCGAAAGCTCAAAAATTAGGGGGGGTTTTTCTTTTACTCGATTGGGGTAAAAGAAACCATATCCATGACAAAGAAAATTAATATATTTTTTCTCCAATCCCGATTTCGATTAGGGTTTGAATGCACTAATTTCAATTTTCCCCTTTCATTCACATGCAAGAGAGAGAAGAATGAACGACAAAGAAGAAATGGAAGAACAAGATTGAAGTGTCGATCCAACCTCCTTGTTTCGACCACCACCACCAAGGTATCTTTCTCTCTCTCTCTCTTGGTAATTCCTCTTTGTTTCTTGAACAAATTGGTTGAAATGTAAAGAGTCTTTTGCAGGAAATTAAATTCATTTGGAACTCCAATTCTTGTTTTCATTTAGTATACCATTATATTTTATTTTGTCTTTTTTGATTACTTTTAGCACTTGATTGATCTCTTTTTCTTTTTGAAGGCTGAAATACTCATTAATCTAGTCAATTAGTTTGTGTGAAAAGAAAACTGTGCTTTGTGGCATATGGTATAATTTGCTTGAATTTGTTTGCTTCGAGAGAAATGCAGATTTCATGGTGATTGGGGCCCATGGGTTACTCATTTCAATTTGTTTTCAATGTGGAGGCCTTCTTCGCTAGGGTTTGCTATCCAAATTCCGAACTCCCACCAAATTCAGTGCAACATATATTGTTTAATCGTTTAAATTTTACTTCTTTTCTTCATATTAATGTACCTATTTGCATTTCAGGATGGGAAAAAGACTCGTGCGAAGATGACGACGTGCGGATATAGAGGTTGTGAGGATTATCTTGTAATTTTTTTGTCTTATATTTGGACTGGGTTTTTGTAAATTGTGTCTTCAACATCTGTAGTAGTTTATGTAATTTTTTGAAGAAGCTCTTAATCTATTCAAGTTGTATACAAAGAAGCAGTTAAGTAGTTAAGAGTCTTAAGGCATGGGTATGAGGATATTGATTAGTTAAGGATGTCCGTCTTTGATACAAACTTGACGCACAATTTACTTGTTTTCCATCTCCTCATTTAACTCTTGGTTATATGTATCTCCTATTTCAAACTGGAGAGAAATGGATACAAATGTTATCTTAAGTGAGCATGCTTGAGTCCTTTGTTTGCACTCTGGAAAATTGTAGGTTGAAGCTGAACATTGTGGTGCAACAAATTCTCTGTTTGTTTAGTCGTTAGGTAAAACATGTTTTTGCACTCTTTGATATCGAATCTATATCATTCCAAAGACTTCTAGTTAACAGTCCCACATGTTTTGGCCTTCTACTTAACCTGTTACCTGCATTGTGCTCCACACTTCAGCTGGTAAAACATGAGTCCAAAGTGCAGCATGTACATCTCTTTATAATCAAAGATCAAAAGACCAAGTAACTTATGAGTTTAGAGTCTTCAGACCATCCACAACAATAGTAAACATAGCTGGAGACACATACAGGCAATGGTTTCTATACATTAACTAAGGCAAGTATTTCATGTTCCTCATGTTCGGAATAGTTACATTGTTCTTCGTGAACCACACAACAATGCATAAAGCTAACATAATCAATCACAAGATTTTGTAGTTAAACACACATTAGATTCAGTTTCTTGTAATTTTTTTCTCAACTTCTCCTTTTTTGTCAGTACTTTATTCCCTCTTGTAATTTCTTCCACCTCCTTGGTCAAGACTTGATTCTCTCTTGTCAAGACTGAAATTTCCCACAGCATATTCTCGTTGTTAGCTACCAACATCTTTTCCCATTTTTTTTTGGGGATCAATCCAAAAGAAGAAACCACATCCATTAGGTTGCTGCATAAAAAGGACATCAGTTACAAACTTGAAAATAGTTCCATATCAAAGTACGTACTAAAAATTACAGACATACTGCAGTTTGTATTTTTTTTTCCATGTATTTCTTTTGGTTACATCGTATAAACAAGCAGCTTCCAACATCTTTTTCCATTTTTTTTTTTTGGATCAATCCAAAAGAAGAAACCACATCCATTAGGTTGCTGCAAAAATAGGACATCAGTCACAAACTTGAAAATAGTTCCATATCAAAGTACGTACTAAAAATTACAGACATACAGCAGTTTGTATTTTTTTTTCCATGTATTTCCTTTGGTTACATCGTATAAACAAGCAGCTTCCAACATCTTTTTCCATTTTTTTTTTTTTGGGATCAATCCAAAAGAAGAAACCACATCCATTAGGTTGCTGCAAAATAAAGGACATCAGTTACAAACTTGAAAATAGTTCCATATCAAAGTACGTACTAAAAATTACA
>BPLS01000434.1:340842-360968 GCA_019656275.1 Rhododendron kiyosumense
AACCGATTGCAGTTTGTATTTTTTTTTTATGTATTTCTTTTGGTTACATTGTATAAACAAGAAGCAACTTCCATGTAGTGACCCAATGAACAATTACAACATGTGACATTCTAAACTACAAAAAATCTGTAGATGTATTAAGATCTTATATACTTGTTAAGATGGAATTCAAGCTAAATTTTACTTCAACAAACCACATGATATTTTTCCAAGGAGCAATAGTTGTGATTGTTGATACCAATAATGAAAGAAGGAAGATGTTACAATTCAACCTAACATATAAGCTCTGTACAACAAAGAGGATAGCATTAAAAATCATGATCATGCCAACTTTCTATTCTCAGCAAGTTTCATAGATTTTTTTTCCTTCACTCCTGCTGTTGAAATGGTTTATGAAAATTAGCAGCAGAACTATTTTCAAGTTTGGAAAAATCTCCTTCGCACAGAAATCAAACCCTAATTAGAACGCACAGAAATCGAACCCTAGTCGCAAGCAAAGTTTTTAAACACTAACCCTAAATTTTGGGTTTCACATAGAAACCGAACCCTAATAAACCCTAACCTTAATTTCTGTAAGATCGAACAAAAGAGAGAGAGAGAGAGAGAGAGAGAGAGAGAGAGAGAGGGAGAGAACACAAAAATCTACACTTTTCCCAATTTTTTGAATCCAGAAATTTTTGGGGGTTTGAAGATGGAGATTCCAGGGCTTTCAAGTTCAAATACAGAGAGACCTTGTGTTGTGGTGATTTTCGATCTTCTTCTTCTGGCTTTGATGTTCTTCTTCGTGTCCACCTCTCTCTCTTCTCTCTGAGTTGTGAGCGTGTGAAATGGAAGGGGTTAGGGCAAAACGGGGTTAAGGTGGAGTGCTCCAACGGCCTTATTGCTACTGTAGGGGTTAAATATCCTTGGAAACCAGTAAAGTGTTTGGAGTGCCATTTTTTTGGTCATTCTGAAGAACAGTGTGTTGTTAACACTAAGATGTCAAAGCCCAAAATTGAATGGGTAAGGAAAGAGCCTGTAGTTTCTCCTGAAGTGTGTTCTTTCCCTACGGAAGAGACTCTTGATCCTCAAGGGCCTTTTGAAGTGCTTGAGACTATGGTTATTTTTGATAAGTCTCAAAGGAAGCAAGGTGCGGTGTGTCAGGCTGGTATAGAGGTTGTGAACTACTCTACTCCTGTCAAGATTGCTAGTAAGGTGCTGGGCCAAAGTCCTATTATGCGTAGTGACAATTCCTTTTCAGCCCTTGCTTTGCTTGCGGATAAAGTTGGAGAGGTGGAAATTGATGAGACTGGGGCTGTCTTAACATAAGAGGAGATTATTTCTCTTGAATCTGTTCATACTGATCAACCGGATATTGTCATTTTCCTAGCTACTAAGACAGGCCGTGGTAAGAGTAAAGGGATAGGAGGTCCCCTTAATACAAAGAAGGGGGTTGGGGGTGGTACCAAGAAGTAACCTTCAATGACAAAACAAGCTTGGGGGCCTAGAATGTTGGGGGCTTAAATAATCCCCTTAAGCATAAAGAGGTTTACTCCATGATTAAACTTCATAAATTGGGTATGGTGGGTGTTATTGAGGCCAAGGTTAGGCCAGAAAATATTGATAGCACAGTTAAGCGTTACTTTCCTGCTCACTGGTTGTCTATTCATAATGCTTCTCACAGTTCGGTAGCAAGAATTGTTTTGGGGTGGGATTCTCAACTTCTCACAGTGGATGTGGTACATTCCTCTTCTCAACTTTTGGTGGCTACGGTACTTACTGGTGATCATCATTGTTTCTATGTTTCTGTTGTATATGGCCACAACTCTTTGGTTACTCGGAGAGAGCTTTGGATGGAGATGAGGTTTTTTTACTCTTCTATTGGAGATGTACCTTGGATTCAATTAGGTGACTTCAATATTGTTTGGAGGCTGTCTGAAAGATTAGTGGGCTTTGATAGAGGTGCTGCTAATGAGTTTAATGATTGCCTTGATAGCATTGAAATGGATGATATGGCTTTTAGAGGTATGTGGTTTACTTGGTCTAATAAGATGGGGGGCCTTGGAGATATAAAGAGCAAGTTGGATAGGGTCCTTTTTAATCCTACATGGTTGGACAAATTCCCAGAATCAAAAACAACTTTTTTACCTCTTGGAATTTCTGACCATTGCTTCATTTTGGTGGATGTCTTGCCAGAGATCCCCAGGAAGATTCCTTACAATTTTTTCAGTTTTTGGATGAGACATGATCAATTTAAGGTTGAGGTCCAAAAGTCTTGAGGCACACCTTTAAATGGCTCATGGCATTCTTGTTTGTATGGGAAACTTACGAGATTAAAACCAGTTCTGAGGGCTTTTAATAAAAAGTTTTACTCACAAATTGCGGACAGAGTTCATCAAGCTAGACAAGAGTTAGCTTTAGTTCAAGAGCAGTGTCTTCAAAACCCTCATAATGCTACCCTTATGGAAGAGGAAACAGAGCTGCATACTAAGTTTGTAGAGCTAAGTTTAGCTGAAGAATCATTTAAAAAACAGAAATCTAGGGTTCAATGTCTTGCCTTAGGGGACCAGAACACCAGGTTTTTCACCAAAAACTAAAGTCTCATTGTTCAAGAAGCAAAATTTTAAGTTTGACTGATGGTTCGGGTACAAGATTGACAGATCCTAAAGCTATCAAAGGTGAGATTCTTGGTTATTACATGGGTTTACTTGGAACACCTTTTGCTCAGAAGGTTGATGCCTCCCACGTGGTCAGTCTTTCTGTCACTCAGAGACTTCCTAGGGAGTTAAAAGAGAGTCTCTCCAAGCCTGTTTCTTGCAAGGAAATCAAAAAACCTATGTGGTCCATCAAAGGGGATAAAGCCCCTGGTCCAGATTGGTTCAACTCTGATTTGTTTCACAAGAATTGGGTGAAGGTGTTATTCGAGCCATCCAATTGTTTTTTTAGAGCGGGATAATGCCAAGACATTGGAATTGTACTGCTTTGACTCTGGTTCCTAAGATCCAATCCCCTAGTTCTATCAAGATTATAGGCCCATTGCTTTTTGCAATGTGGTCTACAAATGTGTGACTAAAATCCTTGCTAACAGGATGCAGCCCTTACTCCCTGCTATTATTAGCCTCAATCAATCTACTTTTGTAAAAGGAAGATCAATTGTGGACCATATTTTGCTTATGTAGGAGATTGTCAAGAATTATCATAAAGAAGGTGGCAGTCCTAGATGTGCTATTAAGATGGACTTAATGAAGGCCTACGACTCAGTAGATTGGGACTTTCTGTTAAATATCATGAGGACTATGGAGTTTCCTAGCTAATTCATTAGTTGGGTACAAGTTTGCATTACCTCTCCCATATTTTCAGTTGTGATAAATGGGGAATTGGAGGGGTTTTTTCCTGGAAAGAGAGGATTACAGCAAGGAGATCCACTGTCTCCTTACCTTTTGTTGCTCGTTATGGAAGGATTCACTGCCCTCTTTCAGTATAAGATTGGTCATTGCCTTGATTTTGTGTTTCATCCAAGATTCAAACCTTTAAAAATCAACCACCTGATTTTTGCTGATGATCTCTTTGTTCTTTGTGGGGCGCAAGCTAAAACATTTCAATTGGTGGCAGATATTTTGACTAATTTCCATTTATTCTTTGGTCTTGACCCTAATTTGCAGAAAAGTACCATTTTTTTCTCAGGAGTAGATGAGGTAACCAAAGCTTATCTTAGTACTATATTAGCTATCCCTGTGGGAACTTTACCTGTGAAGTATTTGGGGGTCCCTCTTATTTCTACTAGTCTCAAAGCTGATAATTGTGCTCAGTTGAAAGAGAAGATCCTTAGCAGAATCCAATCTTGGTCGAATGAAACCTTGTCTTATGGAGGCAGGGCCCAATTGGTACGGTATGTTCTTTTCAGCATCCAAGTCTATTGGTCTTCAATTTTTATTCTTCCTCAAAAAGTGTTGGGCAACATTGAGAGAATGTTGAGATCCTTTCTTTGGTCTGGTCCTGAACTCAAAACGTCTGGTGCTAAGGTGGCAAAGCAGTTTATGTGTGCCCCCAAGGAGGAGGGAGGTTTAGGATTCAGAATTCTTAAAGACTGGAATAGAGCTTCCATGTTAAGACACTTATGGGCCCTGTGTTTAAAGTCTGATATATTATGGATAAAATGGATTCACAACTACATTATTAAAGATCAAAGCTTGTGGAAAGTTAAAATTCCTAATGAGGCTTCTTGGACCATTAGGAAGATTTTTAATCTTAGACATCTAGCTCAACCTTGGATTAACTACGTGATTGGTGATGGATCCTCTACTTTTCTTTGGATTGATAACTGGCATGCTTTAGGCCCTTTATACTAGAAATTTGGTGATGCTGCAGTAGTTGACAGAGGGAGATCTTTGCTTACCAAAGTGTCTACCATTATACATCAAGGTACTTGGAAATGGCCTAGACCTCAGAGTATGGCCACAAGGGAAATTGTTGCACATACCCCCCTACTTTGATCCCAAACATTGGTATTCCTGATTCGGTTAGGTGGATCTTAACTAAGGATGGCAAGTTTTCTGCCAATTCTGCTTGGCAGGCTTTGAGGGTTGCTCTTCTTAAGGTTCCATGGGCAAAAAGTGTTTGGTTTCCCCACCATGTTCCTCGTTGGGCCTTCATAGAGTGGATTGCTTTGATGGGTAGTCTTTCTACAAAGGACAGGTTGCTTAGCTAGGGAATGGGGATTGATGCTAATTGTGTCCTCTGCCTTGGTGCCATGGATTCCCATGAATACCTATTTTTGAGTGTCCATTTTCTAAGGAGGTTTGGAAAATGGTATTAACCAAGAATCAAACTGCAAGAACTATTTTGGGGCTGGCTGAGGAAATTGATTGGGTGTGTTCTCGGATGATTGGTGCCTTTATCCTTAGCAGAATCTATAAACTCTCGTTGGCAGCTTCTATCTACTGGATTTGGCGCGAAAGGAATACTAGAATATACCAAGGTAAAGCTCTTCCTGCTCCTTTCTTGGGCTCTCACATTATTAATGAAGTTCGAGCATGCCTTTGCTCTTGGAGAGGCCTCAAGCAGACTGATGGGAACCGTTTGCTGGCTGATATATGAGGCTTAAATTCTAGTATTTTTAATTCCTAGCTGGTTATCGTTTTGGCTAGTTCTGTTGTTTTCTATTAGCCGGTGTTTTAGGCTTTGGTTCTCATTGTTTTTCCTTGTTAAGGCTCCTTGTTGGTAGCCATTTCAGAGTCTATATTGGAAAACTTTGTATATTCTGTTTATTTGCTCGATAAAGTGGTTAATTTACCACACAAAAAAAGGGTTAAGGTAAATCTGGTAAATCGAGAGATTATATAATTATAAACACACACACACACCCACCTTGTTCCTTAGGGTTCTTCTTCTTCTCTAGATCTTCTTCTTCGTCATCTATCTTCGTCTTCGTCGTCGTCGTCCTCTCTCTCCCTCTCTCTCTCTCTCTCTCTCTCTCTCTCTCTCTCTCTCTCTCAGCCTGAAACGAGAAGAAAGGGAAAGGGATCCGTTTGTGCTTGACCCGTGACTCGCGAGATGATTTTACCCGACCCAACCCCTCATTTAACCAGCGTGTTGCCTTTTCTTTTTGTGGCCTTTGGATCAAATCCAACGGCTGGGAGAGATGGTCCACACAAAGCATAAAATCCTGGATCCCTCAATCTATACAGAAAGCTTCTAATGGGATCTCTTAACTTATTAATGCTATGTTTGGTTTGGTTTTTGAAAAATAGTAGGGGTAATAAATGGAGAGAGATAGAGAGAGAAATATTGAAAGTAGGGGGAATCTAAGAGGTATTTTTTGAAAAATTCTTTTTGAATTGTAAAGAGAACAAAGCATAAATTGCAGACCTCCCCTTTTCCGATCAAATTTTGATGATCCAAGTAGTTCAATGTGTCCAGAATATGATTTTAAGGATACCCTCAAGAAATTGGCAAAAAATATGACAGGAAATGGCTTGATTTGAACAGTTATTTATTGAACCGTTCAATGAAAACTTTTAGGATGAAGCATTTCCTAGTCATTTTTTGCTTATTTCTTGAGGGGACTCTTAAAATTATGTTTTGGTCACATTGAACGATTCGGATAATCAAAATTTGATCAAAAAAAGAGAGGTCCGTATTTTAACAAAATGAGGAATGCCTCGTTAGAAGGAGACTCTCTCTCTCTCTCTCTCTCTCTCTCTCTCTCTCTCTCTCTCTCTCTCTATATATATATATATATATATATATACACACACACACACTCTTTGCCGAAGAAATTGCATAAAAGACATTTTAGATTTGTTGGTCAGCAGCGTGTACTGAAAGCTGGCGGGCGTGAGATCGACTTCTGTGAAGTATGTTCAATTTTTCTTTTTAATTTTTAGAATTAGGATATGCAGGTATATTCTTTTTAGAATATATGTAGGTATATATACTTTTTGAGAAAGATATTATAGAAAGGATGTTGGTCAACAACACATGCTTAAGGATTGAGGAATCCAGGTTCAACTCTTTTGCCCAACACTGGAAGTTTTTTTTTTTTACCTTCTCACTAAAACTAAAGCTCTGTTTGGAACTTAGGGAAAGAATAGAAATAATTGAGAAGGAAATTTGAGAAAACTTGGAAGAAAAATTGGGAAGAAAGTTAAATCGAGATTTGAAAATTTTTCTCCTTTTTTTTAACCAAACAAGGAATTTTTTTTCCCACTTCTTTCTACACACAAAAGAGCATCCATGGTGGAATAAAGAAAACCAAAAGGTTGCTAAAGTTACCAATATTTGCACAAAAAGGTGCTCACATTGGAATAATCAAACTTAACAACCACTTAACAACTCATCAAATTTTGGCCCTTGAATAATCAAAACTAGCAACCTTTTGCCAATAACCAAATTAGTAATCTCCACAAAAAATAATTTTAAAAACTATTTTTTTCAGAACTTTTTTTTAAAAAAAAATTTATGAACTTTTTTTATTTATAAAAACTGTTTTTTCATTTTAAAAAAAAATTGTATTTACAAAAATTGTTTTCTTTACACAATTTTTGTTCATAAACTATTTTTTATACTACTGTTTTTATCTTAAATTTTTTTTTTCCAAAAAAATGTTTAGGAAACTGTTTTTTCAAAAAATATACATAAAATGAAGGGGAAAAGTTTGGAGGGAACTCAGGGAAGCAATGGACCCATTGGTTTTGATTATGAGCAAAAAATAACCAATGTGGGACTTGATATTGCTAACTTTGGCAACCTCTAAATAGATAATCAAAATTTGATGTGGTATGTTTTGATTATTTACTTTTGCTTATTTCACTACATATGCTCTAAGACTAATAACTTTACATATGTCACTAAAATCCTTAGCTACACTTTTGGAATGATGTTTTTGTGACAATAATAATTTTGGAAAATGATAATGCCAAAACTGTTTTTGTTGGTGTCAAAATTTTAATGCATTAAAGGCTTGTACCATATCCAGTGTACAAATCTTTTATGCTATGGAGTTTTGGCACCAACAAAAATAGTTTTGGCATTATCATTACTCATAATTTTTTGTCACTATTATAGTTTACTAACAATTTTTGCATGTCAATGTAGGTCAATTTTCTTGTAGTGTGATTTTGAAGAATTTGCTTAATAAGATGTTTTTTTTTTTAAAAAAAAGGATCGTGCTAATCATAAAGCACTATAACCAGAGTTTCATTTTAATTTTGATTTTTTGATGTAATTTAAACTAAAAGCACAATAAAACCTTAATTTTGTTTTTTTACTTATATGTTTTTTTAGTAATTTTATGGCATAATAATAAACGGGCAACTAAATTTGGGGTTGACTTAGGGCAACCCAAATGTCAGGGCTGGCCCTGATCTTAAGATTACCTTATCTGATTGGGAAAAATGATCAAATTACCCCTTAAATAATTTCATATTCTCAATGAAATGATTAAATGAGGGCAACTAAGTAATTTATCACATTATCCATTCATATCAACTATTACCCAAATCAAGTATTTTAGGTAATCTCTCTCCTTAAATAATCCTTAGGCCTCGATTGGATGCTGGATGAGTTTTGGAGGTATTATTTATGGAGGATAGCCTCACATTGATGTGACTTTTATGGAGGGTGAATAAAAAATAGTTGATTTGATTTGAATAAGGGAAAATAGTACTTGGTTTCGATAATAGATAAAATGGGAGAATAAAATTATTTTGTAGTTAAAATGGAGGGAGAAGCGGGAATGAGAAGGGGGTATTAATTATGATCACCTCAAAAGCAGTTCAAATTTTTTGGCCCCAAATCTGCAAAGGGGAGATAAAATGGAGAGGGGAATGAGCTCATCCAGGTGCGAATTGCCTAGCCCAACCAAACCAAACTTGTTCCATCAAGACCTCATTCGAGTGGATGCACTCATACCCATTCCTAATGCAACCTCCAATCATGACCTTATATGTCCACCTCTTATCCACCTTTCATCCTTATTTATCCAAAACCTTATCTATCCGACAAACGGGTCATTAGTGTCTGACGACTCTAAGAAAAACGGAACCGGAAACCTTGTAGTGCAAGGTGCGCTACAAAGCGTGTATGACATGTCACAGCCATCTGTGAGTGTTTTTTATGGTCTGAATTCAAATGAAACTTTTTCAGAAGATTTCCCCTCTAGGATCTCCGAGTCCAAGAAAAAATTAGGGTATAAATGTATATATTATATAATGTAGGTAAAATGGAGGGATAAGATGGGGGAGGGAGATGAGCTCATCCGGGTGCGAATTGCCTGGTCAAACTTGTCCCATCAAGCCTCAAGGCCTCATCAGGGCGGATGAACTCATACCCCTTCCAAATACAGCATCCAATCGGGACTTTATATCATATCTAGCTCATAGGGGTGTACACGGTCCGGATTGGTCCGGTTCTCTAGAAAATCAGTAACCGGACCATTTCAAACGGTTCTAGAAAATTGGGAACCAGAACCTAACCAATAGATGCATGGAACCTAACTAGAACCAAACCGCAAGACCGGTTCGATTCCGGTTTCAGTTTCAGTTCCGGTTCTATGCAATAAAAATTCAAACACTTGTTTACAAAACATAAACTCATAAAATTAAAGAAATGGGAAGATAATCTGCTGGAATAGGAAATGAAGGAGGAAAATAAAAACTTTCCTAACAAATGAGATTTCATCTCTAAATAAATTAAGTTTAGTAAGGAAAAGATTAACCTATCAAATTTAAATACATATTTAATTACACACTTATGTATTTTTATATTTATCTTAGTTTTAAATAGTCCGGTTCGGTTCTAACCGCGGTTCTTTAATTGAAAACCAGTAACCGAACTAAAATTAACGGTTTTTATTTTTTTGGAACCATAACTTGACCGTAAAACCGGACCAAATAAGACGATTCGATCCAGATCGAACCGATTTTACGATTCGAATGGTTTTCTTAAACACTCCTGCCAGCAGCTCTTATTCACCTTTCTTTCTTGAAGTAGCGTCTTACCACTCCAAGAAAACTACAAAAAAAACTTGGTGTCGACAAACAGGACTCTGCATGAAGCGTGCAAGCAGCAATAATCCACGAGTAGACACGTGCCCCGGATGCTCAAAACTCAGAGATTCACTCAAGGTTCATCTGGATTCTTGGAGAGCACATGGTCCACACCTTGCCATCTCAGCATTTCCTCTCTCCTCCTTCCGAAAATTCCATTTTATTCCCATTAAACCCCACAAAAAAAATCTCATTTTTTCCACCCTTTCAATTATATTTCCATTGACTACAAAATCTGAAAATCACTCTGCTTGCCATTCTTCATCTTATTTGCTGCAATGGCTCAGTTGCTGTATCCGGTGTGCACGGACGCTCTCAGATTCCAAAACCCATTTCAGAATTTATGCTCAAGAAGTAGATGGCGTATGCTAGCCAGCACCAGTGTCGGTTGGGGCATGACGGGTCACGGCGGCCGGCGAAAGGGTTTTGGCAGAGTCAGGGTTGCAACGGGGGACTCGCGGACGTCCGAGGCGGTTGCCGATGATTACTATTCGGTTTTGGGTCTGGTACTGTATCAAGCTTTTCTTATAAGCTCTATATTTGTCAAACTGTATGTTCTTGGTTTTTTTTGTAATCACAGTCCACATGTGATATCCATCCACATGTGATCCGTCAATCATCTTCACACTGTCGCACAATCATAAATTTCTGGAGTCGCCACTGACATGCTTGCGCACAGAATGAACATATACACCAGTTAGTGTTTGTTGGTGGAAATTGCATGTGAGATCCTCATAAATCAACAATCGAGTTAGAATCGGTCTTTGGTCTGGCCCTGGGGTTTGATCTAGTTGCATGCTATCAATTCCTGTGTTGGGCCAATCTATACGGTACTTTGCCGCAACTTTAATTGAGCCCCGCTAGTGGGTGGTGGGATTGATTATGGATTAGTTGGTCCACTTAGCTGGATACCGAGTAGTGAAAAGGAAAAGTTAGAATTGGTCTTTTTCTTTATGTTTCAGTTGGGGATTGGTTGTGAGGGTATTTGAATGAGAATGGAGTATTATTAGGGCTTTCCTGTCCTTATCATGATGTTGGGTTTGAAAGAGAGGTGTTATTCGGTGAGGTGAATAAATTTCATGCTCTATCTTGTGACTAGAGATGTTTTGACCTTGAAACTCTGAAAACTGCAAAAGTAAGGATTTGAGACTAGAGGAAAAGGACCATATAACAAGTTAGCTACTGAAGTTAGGCTGTGTTTGGATCTTAGAATTATGTGGGGATTACAAAAGGTGTGGGAAAATCTGTTCAAACATTTCCAAGCCAATATCCAAGCACAGCCGTATATATGTCTCCATATTTTCCATCTCTGATTTTGTGCTGTACTTGTATCTTTGTTGAAGTTTACACTTTGCTTGGCCAACATTACCAGCTTCCGGATGCCACACCAGAGCAGATAAAGAAAGCTTATTACAACTGCATGAAAGCTTGCCATCCAGACTTGAGTGGTAATGATCCAGACACCACAAATTTCTGTATGTTCATCAATGATGTTTATGAGGTAAGAAGCCACCTCAAAATGAAGTTCTTGAAAATCTGTGTATCGAAATCTGTGTTCTCTTTCTTGTGCTTCTTTGGTAACTGGACTATAGCAGTGTAGGTTCTCAGTGATCCTGTGCAGCGCATGGTTTATGATGAGATTCATGGTTTTGCTTTGACTGCAATCAATCCTTTCTTGGATGATTCCTGCCCTAAGGATCATGCATTTGTTGATGAGTTTAGCTGCATAGGTACGTTTCAGTAGCCTTTATTCTCATACGCCCCTCATGTTCTCAAACTCGTTTCTTTTAGCACTTCTAGGATCTAATCCTTAGGAATCTTCATTTTAGATGCCAAAAGTATGACTTTCGGGAAGGCACAAATTCTCACATGAGCTACCACTGAGCTTTCTTAAGATATTAAGAAGCCTCCAGTGAATATGCCTTTTGGGATTAATTATCTTCCCTATTTTTGTATAGATCGTTCTTTTGCTACTAATGTCTTTTCGGTTAATTTATCTTCCTCAGTGGCATCCTCCGTAGCAAACTATCTGGTACCTTTGATTTGTAATAGATCATTGCTTTTTTCTATAGGCTGTAAGAATTGTGCCAGTTTAGCCCCAGATGTATTTGGCATTGAGGAAGACTTCGGAAGAGCCAGAGTGTATAGTCAGTCCGGGCGACCTGAACTAGTTCAACAAGCAATTGATAGTTGGTATGTTCTGAGTCTATCGTTATGTTGTATGTCATGGTATTCAGGATTTTTTAGATGAAGTAGAAGATATATACTGTATTTAGCTGGGCGGAAATCAAACTATAGTCTTCTAGGATTTTCTCTTCAGGGAACTCTCTTGTAAGCTGTTCTATAATAAATCACCAACGATAAACCTTGTGCCTCCTTTTCTTCCTCATAAAAGGATTTGGAATTATTTGGGCTTCTTCAGTTAATGTGCTTATGTGGTTCTTGGCATATGATAGTCTCATAAATCACAACTAATGCTACCTTTTGAAAGAAGGCCTATCTGCAATTTTTGCCCTCAATATTTTTTGGTAGAAGGAATGAAGAGTGTTTGGATCACCTCTTTTTGCATTGTCCTTTAGCTTGGTCCTTAGGACCGGCTGTTTTGAGCGGAGAATATTTGTTAGGTGGCTCCTTCTTCTTGTTCCCAAATGTTTTTGATCAACTTCTAGGGTTTTGATGGCGACAAGAAAGTAAACATGTTGTGCATTTGTGTATTAAAACGCTTGTTTGATTGCTTGGCTGGAGTGCAATGCTAGGGTGCTCGAGGATCAGTTTGAGGATACTGAGTCATTGTACCATCTTTAAGTAATACTTAGTTATCTATTGCATATTTGTGACTTAAAATGCCTAATCTTCAAAGCAATGCTGCCTTAGAGGCAGTTGAGATTCATGTTGGATATGATTCAAGATGATAGTCGTGCTGGCTCTAAGGTCTCTCTATTACTTAGATACCTTAATATCTTTCTTTGACTCTATCATTTGTTTTTATGTTGCTTACGACACCAGCTGGTTTATGTTTTTCAGATTGTTATATTTCCCGAAGAACTAGCAACCATTGAATTTTTTACATGTTGGTAAAATTTGTGGAGTGGATGTCCTTAGACAATTAGTTCTTCTTTATTTCAGCCCAGTAGATTGCATCCATTGGACTTCTGCCCCACAATTGTCTTTGCTCGAAGATGAAATGCGAAGGGTAGAAAGAGTAAATGTAAGGCACACAGCTATACTATTGGCTTATAATATGTTCTTCAATTGTTTTGTGTTTTTTTCCGTTAAATCACCAAGTGAATTGCGTAATCGCTTAGAGAACTCACGACTTGTCACCTTGTATTTATCTGATTCAGGGTTCATCTTCCAGACTGCTCCTAAACAATGAACTTTGACGGCACAAAATGCATATTAGGCTTGATAGTATTGGGATAGCCCTAGTTTTAACATAGACTTGGAAATTTCTTTTTCAGGTTATATATTGTGATATTAGGTACTAGTTTTCCTGCTTGATATTCCACTGTGGAGATAAAATCTTCACGATGACTTAAAATGGACAAGTAACCATTCAAAACTTCTCCTGATGTATGTCGACTGTTTTTCTTATATCTTAAACACAAAAAGGTTGCCCCCAATATTGTGCTTCGTAGCTTTGTTGGTTTGTCAGGTTTATTCAAGTTAAGACTAATAGAGCTAAAACTTAATGGTTTCCATTAATGACAATCAGGTTGCACTGATGCTTTCAGGCATGGGATCTGCTTCGGTGGATGTTTTCCGAATGGTAACCACTCAAACTCCTATGTTACTTGAACTTTTGCGTAGACAATTATTACCCCCAGACTTGAGTGGCGTGATCATGTTGCCTTACTTTCCCCGAGAAGTTCTGATTTCAAGGTTATAACTTATAATGGTTTCTTCTTCTTCTTTTTTTGGGTGGTGAAAATGAATTTTGTTGTATGAAAATTTAATATTTACATAAAGAGCCTAGAAAAATGCTGTTGCTGTATTGCCCTGAGTGGTTGAGTAAACTGGGTTCAAGTATTCGGGTAGAACAACTTCCTACAAAAGACCTTTACGAGATGATAGTTTTCAATCCAATGAAAACTATTTCGACTAGACAGCTTTCTGCAATTCAATGTATTAGTTGACTGTTTGCTAGCTGCAGATCTTTAGTAGCAGTTAATTATGTGCCGGTGCTAATTCTTTTCATGAATAATTGCTGTCATTCCTTGGCAAAATCATGGAAAAACTTTATGTCAGAAGACCTTGTTTCTTATGAAAATCTTTTTTACATTAGGTTTTAAGATCTATCAGACCAAATGGTTAACCTGTTACTTTAGTTTTTCATTTTTTCTGTATTTGGCTATCATTTCCCATCAATCAACTCTGAATGTCGCAGGCAAGCTCTCGATGGCAAAAGAGACAATCTAAAATCTTGGTAAGGACTTCGGTATTTTCGTTCATCTTCTTCTACACCTTATTTTATTTCAGTTCTTTTTTATGATCTGTGAGTACTTCTCATTGGACTTTCGTTTATTGTGGTGTCTATCTGCTGATCTGCTTGACCAATAAATATGAACATTCATGACGTGATCATCATGACAAAGGACAATTTTAATTGAAGAAAATAAGCACTTGAAACTATTTCACACCAAACTGGTACATTCATAAGAATCGTAACTATGCTAGAGACATGCCCAAGAATTACACACTTGCACACACACACACATGGATTGTATGGGTCCCTCACTCCATGTGAGAGTGTGTGCACTTATGTTTGTGTCTTTAGAATTTTTTTATTCTTAAATACATCACCTTTGGCTTAATTTGAAAAGTTATATTCTACAGTAGTGCCATATTAGTAATTATCTACAGAACCAAGAATCTTGAAATATAATGAAACAAAAAAGACGAAGCGACTCCCTAAGTTAAATATTGTTACAGAAAGCTGAGACAAAGATATTCTCTCCGAAAATGCCTGACTGATGAATACTCTAGCAGCATGAGATGGTGTTTAGTTTCTTTCATTGTTTTTGTGTAGACGATGTCTAAAATCCATTGTGCCACTCTTAAATGAAACGTTGCACATATCAAACTTTAACTAAATCTCAACTGCTAAGGGACAAAGAAGAGCATTGGAGATGGAACTGTGAAAACAATGATCCAGGAACTTGGCCCAAGTTGCTTGATAACTGATGTAAATAGCACCAAAAGTTTGAGTTAACAGAGGAAATATTTTCTGAAAGTGGGATAAACCAGGAAAGTCAAGAAAATGATGGCATTCCAAAATGATGGCATTCCAATTGAGATACATACCCTACGCCGAGGAGTTTCTATCTTGGGATGTTGTCTATATCATGTTTCCATTTTTTAATGCTGCTTGTTGTGAGACGGGTCTGTCAACCTAATCTGTGTAAATTGATGGCTTCTATACTGTGTCCAGGAAAAAGCCAAACTGAGGATGATGAAGCAGAAAGGTTCTGATGACACTGAATCATATTGGAGCAACATATGGGGCAGGCCCGGAGAGTACCAAAATACAGGTACAAGGGGTTTGAAAGATAAAGTGCTAGTTTATTTAGGGAATTGATTTTGCCACTCCCCTCTTTGTTAATGTTGCTCCCCTAAACAAATCATCTTATATAGACACAAAGGGGAGTGGCATTAACAAAAAGGGGAGTGGCAAAATCACTCCCCTTTATTTATCTTAATGTTCGACAAATCGTGATGGAAGGGTCTCCTGTGAGCATTTTTCTTAGATGTGATTACATCGGTTTTCTCTTCAAGCATAATTATTTGCTCTGTTGTCTCTCGTATTTGTTTCCAATAATTCTTTAGTTTGGCTGTTAACAAGTTTAGGAGAAGTTGAGGTTTGAAAGATTGATTAGGGTTGAATTTGGTCGAGTTTAGGATGGTAGTGACTAGTGAAAACTGAAGGTTAATACTTGATATTTGGTTGAAGTTTTGAGTCGGTTTTGCAGAACACTCTGCATGATCTGTTTCGAAGACAAACCAATGACACTTTCATATCTCATTCAGTTTTCTTGTGGAAATGGGTTCTTTTTCACACATAGTTCGTTTACGCCTTAGGTTGTGAGAACGACAGTACAAAATGAACTTCAAAAGGGCAAAACACACATTCTTGACGTCCTGGGATCCCTCTCTGCTGACTCAGATTAGGAAAAAAATACTTAGAAAACAAGTTTTGAAAACAATCAACCAAGTCTGTCTTCTGCTTTCTTTTTTTGTGTCTTTCCGTGAAGTGAACCAGAAAAACAAGTTCTGAACTGAATAAGGGATTTCAAAGGCAAGAGAAAGCTTAGGAAAATCAGAAAGGTTAAGTGGGTCAAGAAGTATGCTTGCTGAAAATCTAAAACACGTGGCTTGAAATTTTCCACGATATTCAACTAAAACTTTACATGGTGATTGCAGAGGAGGACGTGAAAGAGAGGGCGCGAAAAGCTGCAGCAGCAGCTCGAAGATGGAGAGAATACTCAAGACGGGGTGCTGATAAAGCTCCCACCTTTAAACTTCCAGAGGCTATGTCAAACAAGGAAAACTGAAGCTTAAATTCCGATACTCCCCATTTTCCATTGTCAAGCGCATATCATGTATATAAAGACTCTTTTCTGAAGACAGGAGACAGGCCATTATTTATTGGAATGCAACATATTATAGCTGCATGTCTTAATAAATTCATAATTGTGTAACCGAGATTAGTCCGAGTGTTGGAATCAAGAAATGAAATATGACTTGCATAGAAGCTACCCTTTGGCTTGTTACACGTGTACATATCGTTTCCATTTGACGACGACAAAGCGTATATTATAGGACCTGTACATTCTTCCAAAGAAAGTGGGGAAAGGCTTTGTTTGGTTGAGTGATAAGAATCAGGATTAAACATGGCCCGATAGATGAGTCAGTGATCTAATTGCAAAGAAACGTTGTTATATTTGGCAGAGTTATTATGTTCCCAACTTTTATAGCGTAAACATGTGCGATGATTTCTCATATGGGGCTTCCATCAGTCATATAATACTGACAGAATATAAAAACGTTTCTGAGAAAAGAAGAAAAAACTGCCAAATTAGAACAATACTGAAGTCAATTTCGCCATATTTACAAGCCAAGCTGCAGTTCAACTGGGCAAATTTTGCAACCACAAAATAAAATACTGACCAATTATTCAAGCAAAAGAAACAATACTGGGTAGAACGATCAATTACCCATCATTATATTTTAAAATCACAACTTTGTTGCTTTCAATTATTCATGACGATATTTGTAACACATCCAAGCTCCTTTTCTTCGCATTCTACAAGTAGATGGATGTGTGCTCGTATCTGAAATTGGTAAAGCAAGGCCTTAATGTACAAGAAACAAGTATCTGGAGCTGAGACAATCATCCACACCAACACGCTAACTTGAGCAGCAACCGATTTTCTTCCACGCTGATGTGTCACCTTTGACATTGATTGTCTCTCCTTTAGACGGAATACCCAATGCACCGCCCTTGTCACCGGCCTCAACAGGTTTTTTGCTGACAATCCGGAATATTTGAGTGAGTACTTCTGTAAACGCTTTTTCCACATTGGTTGCTTCCAAAGCAGACGTCTCCATGAAGCAGAGCGACTCTTTCTCAGCCAGTGCTTTGCCATCATCAGTTGAGACGTTAACAAGATGTCGCAGATCCGATTTGTTGCCGATGAGCATTACTACGATGTTGGGGTCAGTGTGTTCCCTCAGCTCCTTCAACCACCTCTCAACATTCTGGAATGTGGAATGCCGAGTGACGTCATAAACAAGGAGCGCACCAACAGCTCCTCTATAGTAAGCACTTGTAATGGCACGATATCTATTGGAACAATAAAGATGAGAAAGAGAACAAAAAGACAATTCCATTGCAAGTATCAAAAGAACGATATTGATAGTTAACTACTGCTACTTGTCATGCTGATATGCCTACAGGCTCTTCAGGCTTTGTGCATGTAGAATGGAGAACTTTGAAGTCTGTTTTCTCATGCGAAGGTTGAATTGAATATGCCCAGGAGTTTTTACTATCGATCTAGTCTTGCCCTGGACAAATTCCATCTTGCAAGGGGCGCCTTGATCAATCATTTCTTCCGAGCGATTATAGGGCCAAGTGGACGAAATAAAGCAGATGTTTATACACTCTGTGACAGTGTATGTTCAAGTAAATTGCTTTGAATGGGTAAACTAACAATTTGTCAGGGATGCAACATTAATACTAATTGATGTACCTGAGACGCATTTACGCTAACTACCGAAAAAGACAACATATGGACTGGATTAAAAGATCAGTCATCCTAAAATTTGGATTCATTTCTTGTTGCAAATATTCGCTTGTAGCACACCACAATCAAATGGATTGACGTAATTTTTCTACCACGTGTACATGCACATAATAGGCTCTTTTCTAAGATAAAAAAAAAATATTTCAGCCAAAACATGGAGCACAATCCACCAAACACCTTAAAGTATGCCAATAGGTTCTAAAGTAGCAAGCCGTTAAAAAAAAGGGTTCTAAAGCAGCAATAAGAACAGTTCTTTCTTCGTGCATCAAGTCCATCCATAAAAAAACTGACAGGATGATGAAACATCAAAATCACGAAAATGTGCACGAGTTCCTCCTGTCTCTCAGACAAAGAATAGCAATACCAATGACATGCGATAAAACAAACTTAACTTCCTTGGTATAAGATTCCAAAACATGGTAAAGGGCCTCAAGGGGCAGAGAGTGAAAGACTATCACCAACTCACCAAGATTACTGAGGCTAGAACCTTAGACAACCAAAGTTTCACACTATTTGTGTCTTTTTGGTGAAAACGTATTTCCAAAAAAAAAAAAAAAAACATTTTCCAGAAACATGGCTCGGTTTCTTGTGTTTTGCAGCATTCGCTGCAGATCTAAACATGTGCCGGAAAAGTTTTCCACTCCTTGGATCACATGGAAAATTAGGCACAAATCTATTATTAAACACAATCTTTCATTCAAAATATGACTTAGCAGAGCTGAGGTGGCAGCCACGGTGGAGTGGCAGTGGTGGTGGCAGGGGCAAGCTGGAAAATTATAAGGTTATCCACTAGCATGTTTATGTAACGACCACTCTGAACTCTGAAGCAATCCTATAAGACTACCTCAAGCCAAGCTCTTTTACCTTGACTGGTCTTACCCCTTCGTCACTGTTTAAACTTTAAACCCAAAACCAATGAGCTCAGCTTTGCTACACTACCAAAACAGTAAACGACATGGTTCAATAGGGAAATACCTAGCTTATAGCCAAGGAATCATTTTGGCATAGAAGTCTACAAATTGTTTCCCCCTTTCTGTTCTTGACTTCGCATATTATTGCGCTACTCTAACGCTTGCAATGGAGTCTCACAGCACTTGGTATGTTAATTGCTTACATCTACTATGTTGGTTTCTTGGTTGAGTGATCACCATGGGTCCAAAATCTAGCCAAGCCTACTTTAAGCGGCCAAAGCTTAGTTCAGAACAGACATTTTGAAAACATTTCCTCTAAAATGTCTGCCTGTTTGTCCTTGCCCAAAGAAAAATAGAAAAAGGGTGGCAGAGACAAACAAAAGTTCAATAAGCCATGCCTACAGAAAACAATCCAAACTCAGCTCAATTCGAAGTTTAATGAACTAAGCTAATGAAGAGAACAATCCAAACTCAAAGCAAGATTAAGCAGGCTCAGTTCGAGTGCAACCCTACAAAGTTACCGTGACATAGAGTTACTGTCGTGTTCTGCAAGGTATGTAACAAAGGCCTTCCATGGTGTAACTTACCTTCAAATTGACAGTCTACCCCTAGAAACAATAGTGCTAAATGGGCAGACACTCATAAGTTTACATTCGTCGACATTAATGGTGATAGACATTTTTTCCTCATGCACGATGCAACAATCAAAAACTACAGCGACCCTTCCTGTGTATATCATTTCCCTGATAGAACTTAAAAACATAAAACAAAGACTCATGCTCACTTAAAAAGTTCCCTATGAATTTAAGAAGTATGTTATCGTAAAAGGAAGCAGGGAAATTGCTTACCTTATGGCATAACTTCACTACAACCTGCAAGTTACTCGATCGTTGTAAAGATGATGAATTGGTATTGGACACATATTCATTCACTTCAGTCAAATAACAAGTTTCTTGAAAGTTCATTCCTTTAACTGGATTCACTAAATGACAGACCTTTGTTGGGAACATGTGTGAAAGATTGAGTCCTACATCGGATAAATAGAAAAAGAGTTGGACCTTAATATAAAATTGGATGGCTCACCACTTACAAAGTTTAGCCTTTTAAGTGGATATGGGTCATTCAATGTATATTGGGTCCATGCGATGTGGTGTGGACTCTGTGGACACTCCCCAACGGATTGGGCCTAGGCGCTCACGGAAGACCTTAGGCGGATCAAGACTCCCAACAACCTTCTCGTAGTAATAAGGCAAAAATCTAAATCGAAAACAATTCAGTGACCATCGAAACCTACAGCTCGTCAAAACTTTCAAGACCATCATTTATAGTTTCCTGATCGATCCCAACCAAACAACTATAATTCAATTGACATATTTTACCAACCC
>BPLS01000434.1:370968-390585 GCA_019656275.1 Rhododendron kiyosumense
AGAGAGAGAGAGAGAGAGAGAGAGAGAGAGAGAGAGAGGAGAAGAAGAAGAAGAAGAAGAAGAAGAAGAAGAAAGGGGAAGAAGTACACACCTCTGTCTCAATCATTGCCAGAGAAAACGCGTGAACTTGTCAGGTGTGGAAAGGTGAGAAGATGAAAACACCCCTAAAAAAGAAAATCTAGTGATTGTTTGGTGCTCAAGGAGAAAATTCTGCATAGAATTCATGGGTTTGAAAAATTACTGTCTTATGGTGGAAGGGTTCAATTGATTCAGTCAGTTCTATACAGTATCCAGGTATATTGGAGCTCCATCTTTATTCTCCCTAGTAAAGTTGTGAAGGAGATTGAGGCCACTTTAATGGCCTTTCTATGGTCTGGTTCTGATCTTAAGCATTCAAATGCTAAAGTCAAATGGGAGCATGTTTGTTGTCCTAAAGGAGGGTTAGGCTTTAGGAAAATAAAAGATTGGAATAAAGCTTCTATGATGCGACATCTTTGGGCTCTATGTTTGAAGGCAGATTCGTTATGGATAAAATGGGTCCATTCCTACTTCATTAAATGGCGAAACTTGTGGTCTATGGATACCCCATGTGATGCATCCTAGACAATTCGAAAGTTGTTCAGTATTAGAAAGCTAGGGCAACCGCTAATTAAGTATAAGGTTGGAAATGGGCAAGGAACATTCCTTTGGCTCGACAATTGGCATCCAATGGGACCCTTTTATGATAGATTTGGCAGTGACGTGGTTTTCAATCTTGGAAGATCTTTGCAAGCCAGGGTTTCATCTATCATTTTCCTAGGGGAATGGAGATGGGCTCGAACTAGAAACAGAGTTACTCAAGCTATTATTAATCACACCCCCTCTGATCTTAAACCAGATGTAACAAAGGAGGATTCCATAGTGTGGCTGCCTCAGTCTAATGGTTGTTTCTTTGCAAAGTCAGCTTAGGAAGCTATCTGACACCGATTTCCCTCTCGTACCTGGGTTAACACAGTATGCGGAAGTAAGATTGTGCCGAGATGGTCGTTTCTCCTTTGGATGGCAGTACAATACAAGCTAAGTACTAGGGATATACTCTGCAGCTGGGGAATGAATGTGGACGATTCCTGTGTGCTTTGCAGGAATGATATAGTGTAATGACCAGAATCTCGGGCCAATATTTTTTCTGAATAAAATTAAATATTTTATTAAAGTACTTTTGATTGATAAATCTAAACCTAGACTTTCTAGGAAACCCTAGCTTTACTTCATAATCCTAAAAATCTAGAAAGATATGGAGAAAATTCTAGAGATATCCCTAAATCTTGTGGATCCACTTGGTTTCTATTAATTATGAGTAGATTTTATAAGATATGTTAAGATTGGATTATATTGGATTTGATTAGATTTTGCTAGATATTGTAAGATTATATAAGATATGATTGGATATCCTAAGATATACTTAGATACATTAAGATTTGTTTAGATTTTACTAGATATCCCTAGATTTTGTGACATTATTCCAGATATTCTTAGATATGCTAGGATTTTCTCTAGATTTTATTAGATTATATAAGATTATCCTAGATATTAAAAGATATGGATAGATCTCATTGGATACTTCTAGATATTGTAGCTTACTAGTATAAATAGGCCATCCACTCCTCTCCACACACCACACGTCACTTCTCATTTCAATTGTTAGCTTAGAGAGAGAGAGAGAGAGAGAGAGAGAGAACTTGAGAGTTTAATTTATAAATAGCAAGTGATATTTTGGATTGGTGGGCTAGTGGTGTATTTAGTCGGAAGATGGAAAAATATTTTAAGGCGTTGATTCGTGGACGTAATGGCCGGGCATATTTTGAGGTAATTCGGAGAGTATACGATATGCTTCCTACTTCTGGAATCCTTTCTTCACTCTCACTTTTGTACTCCTTTTGATTATCTCTTGATATTTGTTCAATCTTGTGGATATCATTGGAAAGTGGAATAATTGGTATCGAATATGATGTTGTTGGATGAGTACTATAGAACTGTTTAGTACATGGATCGAGTGAACTCATGCACCAATAGCCTATCCAATAGCCAGAATGGGTCGAGGATGACTCGGTGAGGAAGGTATTGGGGGAGTGTCACTGGTCATGTACTGAGGATGACATGGTATGAGGTTCCTTGTGATTGTTGCTTCGACTTGGTGGTCGATTATCGTTTATTGATTCCACTTATGAGCTTTATTATTCTGTTGTATCGTATACTTCCCGGATAATTTCTTTTTCAAGTGTAGAGCTGGATTAGTGGAAATTGAATCGGAGCATATAAGGATTAATTTGGAGAGGTCTTGGAAGAGTTGATAATTTTGGAGCATTTAGAAGATTATCTAGAAGGCAGCTTAAGTTTATTTTGGTAATGTAATTTATTTATGGAGAAAATAGGGGTCTTGAAGTGTTTGAAATACAGTCGTTGTGTTTGGTTCACAATTTTGGAATGAAAATTTTGAGTTAAAATGTAAGAATATGTGATTGGATGAGTTATTTTTGAGATGAGTGGGTCCCCATATCTGAGAGTTAACAAAAGGAAAAAAAAGAAAATTTCGTGATAAAGCCTGTGGGTCTGTCCCAATTCTGACACATTTCTCTCTCACTTAAAAAAAAAAGCCAGCCTTTACTCGTTAATTAGTAAAAAAGCTAGAGAAATTAGGGAGATGGAGGAGGGTGGGAGGGGTGGGGGCCATTTTTACTGTACACACATGGTTGTAGTTCGACTTTAAAGTCAAAATGCTGGTCTTTGTCAGCACTTGTCTGGTCTTTGTCAGCACTTGTTTGTCCCCATAATTTTTTTACATTCAAAACTACTTTGTGAAATAAAAGTTCAAAATGCCCAACTAAACACAGTGAGTGTATTTTGGAGTTTATTTTTAGAAAATAGCAGGGCGTTACATATAGAGTCCAATAACCATTTATTTTTTCGATGCTCTTTTTCTTCTATAGTTTGGAATGAAGTGTGGGGTAAGATTCCAACTTCTGGTGTCCTGAGTAGTTTGGATGTTGTGGTGGAATGGTTCACTGGGAATGTAAAAGGAAAAGGAAAGGGTCTTAAGTGCCTGATCATGAGAAGTACTCTTGCTGCTGCAGTTTTTGTGATTTGGAGAGAAAGGAATCTTTGGATCTTTCAAGGCCATGCCTCTGCTCTGTTAATGAATGCTGCTAGGGACTCTTTGGGTACTGGGGGGGGGGGGGGGGGGTGTTATGAGTGTTAAACCCATGGCTTTTAATAATGCGTTAGGAGTTGGTTGGATATTGCCTACCTATATTTTCTCTTAGTTTTTTTCTTGTTGATCTACTGCCTTGTTCTGGGGTTGCTGTTTTCTGTTTTCAAGTTTTTGCCTAGGCGTTGCACTGTGTTAGCGTTTTGGGAGGTGTTTTTCTCCTGTTTATTAGGGTATGCCCCTTTATGTATGAGTATTGAGCTTTTCTAATGAAATTTACTTATCCAAAAAAAAAAAATTTGTTTATATGCCTATAGAATTGAACTAATACGAACGGGGTTCGTTGCAAGTCTTTCTTTGTCTTGTACTCTTGTCACTTGTGCTATGTAAAAGAATGCATAAGTTTGTTAAGTTTGGCTAGAGCATCTGCACCCAAATTCTTCATTTTGGAGAGGTCCAAACCAACGTATTTTATCAGAAAAGTGGTTTTGGAGACTAATTAAAACCCAATTTTCCATTTCGTAGTTTGAAAATAAATTATCCATTGGAGGAACTCTTGTCCCCATTTTGGAGAAATAGGAAATGATTGGTGATACTCATATACCTTGCTTCTATGACTATTTCTGAGCTGGAGTATTCTGATTGGAGTCAAATCAATTTTCTTTGCATTGACTTGTCTACTAATTGCTCTTATCTTGAATTTGAAGTTCTTTTATAACTTTGAGTACAAATGTAATCCTGAATGGTTTTGTTACAGGTAACTGGGCCATTTGAATAAATGACTTGGATTCGAGGTGGACCGAAGTGTGTTGATGGAAGGAATATCACTGAAACTATTGACAACTGGTTTTCAATGCTCAACTAGAATTTTGTGTGTCAGTTTCCTTAAATAAGTGAGCAGTAATAAGAAGTCTTTGTTATGATTTCCCTACTAATGGCGTGTGTCAAATGAATTATGTAGAACACTAATGACGTTTGGGGACAGTTTTTATGGTTTTCTATATGCCATACACCATTCTGTTTGCTGAGCTTCCAGATGTAGACATAGGAGAAGGCAATAAAAGATGAAACAGGCCTGTGAACTGCATTTTCCTGCTTCTTCAACTTTTGACTTTAGTTAGTGCATGCTCTTTTATTTATTTAGCTTATTCTTTTTTACCCTAAGACTAGAGGTTTTTTTTATGAAGGGCTCTACGGCACCCTATCTGATATCTTTTTGCTGCAAAATTATCTATGTGCAACATGCTTTAGCTTATTGTGATGCGTTGTTCGGAAGCTGTTAGCCTTGAATTTGTCTTGAGCATTCCTCCTTTCGTTATGGTATTTTAGGAGCTCGATTATTAAGCAGTGCTTCCAAAATGAAAAATAGAAAATTATTAACCGAAGTTGTAAATTGTTGAAGTTGAACTTCAAGTTGTGGATCCTTGTATTGGTGAAACAATTGTATGTATTCCTTTCTTCTGCATTTGGATATTATGCCTTTGTATTCTGTAAGATTCATGGCAGAGATGCATGCATCTTCAGTTGGACGTTACTTTAGAATAATTTGCCAATGGGTTTTGTTTAATGAACTGATGCAGCTTGTTAAGCATGCCAACTGAAAACCCCACAATTTCTTTTCACTTGAAAACCAACGGGCATGACTTATCGTGCAGAGTGCGACAATAAGTAAATAAGCACGACATTTACAAAAGATGTAAACTAAAACTTCTAATGAATGTAAATAGTAGCCTATCAAAAAAAATGAACGTAAATAGTATTTGTTAGTTGCTGACATTTATAAATTTTCACAAATTGCATGCACAATAGGCAAGCAACCCAGAATTTAATCACGATATTTAAATGGCCGGTCACTATTCCGAGTAGCAATTGGAAGGCTTAATAACATCTTGTCCCTTAAACTATCACAATTTTAAAATGACCTCAATAAGAGAGAATAAAATAATGTTATGGAAAATTCTAAACAAAATTCCATAAATTGTTTCATTACATCCAAAATTTAGTGAAACTTAATTTGGCAAGGATAGAACTATTTTCTGGATTGTAAGATTGTTGGGGTCATGACTCATGGGTAACAATGATATGCTTCGGTTCGGTATTTTTTGACAAAAATCGAAACCCAGCTGGTTTCCATTTTATTTTCAAAATTGAAAACCAAACCGAACCATTAGCTTGAGAAAACCGAACCAAGCTTTTTTTTTTCAACCAATTTTTTCGGTTGGCTTGGTTTGACCAGTTTTTATTTCACCCCTACTAATTAATCTCCAATCATAGCTCCAAATTAAAATACGTTGAGTGCAATATTTTACATCGAGTCAAGAAGTTTGGCCAAGTAAGCATGAAAAAGCTACTGAATGGCTTGCCTCCCAAGATGTTACAAGTTTGAATCCCACTAGCCTAATCAGAACAAGTAGACGCACGCAACTGAACATTTTATAATGGATGAAAACCCCTGGTTATGCTCACGCTCATGGAGGAAGCTACACCGATTGCCCCTTCCCATCTTTTGACCTAGCAGAAAATAGCCCACAAACATTGAACGGGACACTAGACTGATACTTCAGACCTCTACGGGCTAGTGTAGATTAGCAGTGGGATTTGGCCCCAACTAGTGAAATTGTCCTGCTCGGTTTGGGTTTGCGGAACATATGCACGAAGCAAGCACCAAGAATTAGATAATTTGGATGAAGTGGAGGACCGTTTAAATAGGCAAAGAGGGTTGGTTATTCGAAGTGGCGTCGGCCGAAGCGAAACTTTTTTTTTTGAAAGGAAAACTGTTCACTTCCGAAACTCACCGGCCGAAAGAATATCCCCTTCAAGTAAACAAACCATAAAGTAATGTCGAAAGAATAATCTACCTCTGCAGGAACAGCTTACTAAATGCAGAAAGTGACTTCCCAAATAGCTCCTCACATAATGAGAAACTAGTACTGTACTAGCTTGAAGGCTAGAGCTAGCTCATGATTTTTGACATGATGAGCACGGAGGACACATTTCTAGAGCTGTACAAGATCAGATCACCAGCAGAACATCGAGATTTTTCAACTATCGGGAGGAGGGACTAGGGGAATGGGAGTGTAGTGAGACTCGATCGAACCCAAACATCAGCTCTCGTAAGGAAGCACTGGTCGATAAGGCCATGTGGCCAAACATTTGGTGTTAGATTGCCGGTGTCACAGCTTGAAGTAAAATAATAAAAATATGTACAAGAGCAGACAGCTTTTGGAATACTATCACTTAACCCAAGTTCAAACTGGGGTTTGATGGGGAATTTCTAATTTGTTGGATCAGCGGAGAGAGGTCATTCGCTTAGTTTTAATATAGGGGGAGAAAGATACGGGTATTTTGAGTGATTCCCGCCATTTAAGTTTGGCTATAACTTTGAGCTGAACTTTACATCATCTGGATAGTTGGAGCTAATTTTACAAGGGTGGATTCCATTCCTAATCAACGATCGACTTCTTAAGGGCCATTCTAAGATTAGCCTATTCATAGCCTTGAGGGAAATGTGATTCTCACCATAAGTTTAATGGTTTTATGAAATCAAACAGACACTTCTTCTACGTGGCGGTTGCAACTTGTGGAAGGTCTCTGTGTCTAGTTTGTCTGTCCGGAGCTTTCTTCCAAATCAACAGCAGAATCACACCACTACTAGAAAAAGCAGCCATTTTAACAAAAGAAGGTAGAACAGCATAGATACGGTTCAGTCATCTAGAGATCAAATAATACCTCCTTTAGACTATTTGTAGTGTCGAAAATCCAAGCCGAACAAAAAAAAAAGGGTGCGAAACCCAAAAAGAGACTGAACTTCCCCGAAGATTCAAGGCTTAATTATCAAACAACCCAACAATCCAGCATTAACACAACACTAACAAGCTTTAGTTCCGCCATGACAACGATTTCATAGTTCCTACTCGGTACCAGATTGAACAAACTGATGCTTGTTATATGACAAGGACAACAGTCTGGCTAAAAGGAAACCCACAAGAATTATTTTTTAAAAGCACTGTCTTCAGTCACACAAATACGCTTCTAGTTTACTAAACAAGCAGGACAAAGTACAGTCTACCAAAAAAATACACTCAGAAATCACTGTGCTCTGCTTACTGGTTCAAGCGCTTCAACAGTGACCACACTATTTCCTCTAATAACCTGCAGAAGAAAAGTGACCTCAATTAAAGGTCAGGTAATTGGGAGCAAATTATGAAAAAACAAGTAATATAAAGGTTTTAAGAGTGGACACCCACCACCATGCCAATGTCAGTTCTCTCATTCCCATTCACCTCCTCAGTGTTGTCAACCACAAGATTCATGAACTGATCAAAACCACGGAGAGTCCCAACAACCATTCGATTTGCATTCAACTTGACTGCAACGCAGAATTCAAGATTAAATAAACTCTGCAAAGTTTTTCTGCTTGAAGCTGTGAAATTTATCAACTTCCAGGTAAATCATAGCATCTGAACAGCCTATGTAGCATGGCTCAAGAATGGTTGAAGTTGAACCAACTTTCTGGTTAAATAGAATTTTACACCATGTATGTTGTAAATCATTCTTTCATCTACTTTACCTTGCATAAAGTAACTAAACCTTCAAACTTATAATGTGAATAGCCTTATAGCCAAATGGGCTTCTGCAAAAAGCATTTTCCCACCAAAAGAATTTGTGTGTATTTCTGACTATGCACATATAAGGAGTATGGATAAAGTAGCATAAGATAGTCTTTCAGGTTGAGCTAGGCTTATGCATAATTAATACACCTACTTCCTAATTGTAAGGAACAAGATGATGATAAGTTGCAAACTGCAAAATTCTCAAACTAGGTCTTTTTGCTCTATCAGAGATGTATAAATAATTTTGTCCACCTGAATTTATTCATCAAAATCATTGTTCAGAGAAGAAAGCAGATCTCAAATTTACCGAATTTTGCTGTCAATATAGCCAATTAGCTACTAATGGTGTTTCACTAGATTGCTAGACATCTGTATGAGCAGTTGTTTGTTCAAATAAAAGTTCCACAAGAATGATGATTTCAAAAGACCAGGAAATGGATTGTTGCTTGGTGGAATAGTGCACAAAGGGGAAAAAGACAGAATCTGACTGTTATGGATGGGATATGTTATGTCACACTTAAAATTGGTCTCATTATTCAACATACAAATTCATGCAGTGAAGCACAAGTATGATGAAGATTAAAGACAATCTAAAACCAAGCAAACTGCACGATATGGGTCACGATATGAGAAGTTCGGGGCACTTCAAAAGAAAATAAAATAAGAGTTCAAGCAGTGAGGCACACGTCTGATAAAAGATGGTCTCATATCGAGCAAATGTCCAAAACGGAAGTACCGCATATTCATTGGAAAACAAAAGGTAAGCATACAACAAATTTCGGGTGGATAAAAACTAGATAAACCGAGCAAGAACAAAGGAACACAACCAGAAAAATCCATGAATCCAAATTAACAAAGAAAATACTCACTACCGATCTAGTTGCAGAGAAGGAGAAGGAGAATACAAATAGAACATAAGAAAATTATGGGTCTTAGGCTTGCGCTCTGGTTTTACTTTCCAAACAACAGTACCACATATCAACTCTGTAAGACAGTTTCTAACTTTACAACTCCAACTAAAGAATACATGAAGTAATAAGGATCCCAATTAAAAACCTAAGGACTCCAATAACAACCTGATGGCTGTGAGAATCTTGCATCAACTAGGTACGAAAAAATTGGTCTCAAATAAAGTTTTCAATGTCGTCTGATGGTACAACAGTAGAATATCCTTTAAATTGAAGAAAATATCGCAACAAGTGCGTATAATGTAGACTTGAGGATTCCAAGCCATACAAAACCCAAAATAGCACACAAACAGAATTTTAGTTCTTGTCTAGAACACCTAGGGCTGCATTAGCGTAGCCAGCAACAATAGGACTGAATTTTTAACAATCAAGAAACAGGGACTAAGCAAGACGACATAGTATGATCTATTAGATACAGGACCAAAACAAGCTAAATGTCCTGAAAGAACTTTCATGTACCATAAGAAATAATGTAAACATACAATACAATGTTTTGAACTACAATTATGAAAACAGTACTTGTTCTAAATTGATTCTCTGAACTTTGGATTAATTATTTTCATAACCAATTCAAAGTTCCTTCTCCATGTTATTCTAACCTTGGTAGTAATTGTTTCCAGTGTTCTAAAAGTCGACCGACTAGTCCCCGCCTAGATGCTAGGCGGTGGTCCAACGCCTAAATTAGCCAGCCTACTAGTTGGCACCCAGTCCCTGCCTAGGCACTATGCGACCAGGTAGTTGGCGCTAGAAGCCCCTTCTCCGCCCGACTAGGGCCTAGCAATTTTTAGAACATTGATTGTTTCTCATGGCTTTGAACCTATAATTGCATGAAAATTGGTCTTCGTAGTACAATTTTTCTTATATCCCTGAACTGTAATGAATTGTCTATTTTCTCTTCCAGACTTCCGGTACCATTTAGCCATTTACCCGCTAAGCTTGGTAATTCTTAGAGCTCTATATTCATGAAGCTTTTTGTCTTATACATTAACCGAGGTTAACATGCCCTTCCTAAGACAAATTATTAACATCCATTTCAAACAGATACCGACAATGTAATACCATACAAAAAGTGTGCATTCAAAGTAAACAGTCCAAGAACACAGGAACCAGACAAGTTCACGACATCAAATACAACGGAGAGAAACTCCAGCCTCAAAAGTTACTATCCCGGCTTGGTTTCTGTTTGAGATTAAGTTTTTCCAGCCCAAACTACTAGAAAATCTGCTTTCCAAAATACGAATACTCGTTTTTCAGCACAGGAAGTAGTTTACGGCGAAAAATGGTTTTCGAGAATCTGCAATATCTCCTTGGTGGGTATCCTTAAAAAATGAATTTTTTCCCCTTGAGATTCTTTAAATTGAAGTACCTAGACTAGTTTTCTGAAAGAACGTACAAAAGAACCACAAAAACACATGTAAAAAGGAGTAAGAAAGCTGAAAAGTATTGAAAGAGCATCAGTTTTGGAGAAGAGAAGTTACTCTGTAGCTTCTTGTCCATGTATCTGCCAACCAAATACAAAACGAAATAACCAAATTAGTGACAACGAAAAAACAAATCGACGAGAAACCCTAGAATTTACGAGGGAGTGAGGGGGAGGACTTACTTCTTGAGATCTGGAGGCTGACCGGACCTGCTCATGGTTAAACCCCAGAGAGAGAGAGAGAGAGAGAGAGAGCGAGAGCGAGAGACCGAAATTGTTTCGAGTTTCCAAAACCCTAGTAACGTGGAGCGGGAGAAGACTGAGACCCACTAGAAACTACAGTATTACGTATAAGTCAAACCTTTTTCTTTTTTTTTCCTTATTTAATTTTGGCAGCTGATTTTGTCATTTTTTTTTATTACCGTCAGTCTCCTGCAAATGTATTTTTGGTGCAAAAATACACTTGCAGAAAAGTGATGTCAACAAAAAAGAAGTGATAAATTCATTTCCCTTTTTTTTTTGTATTTGTTAATTTTTGGTCGATTTTGTGAGGATTTTTAGCATTATTTTATCATGATGAGGAAAATCTAAAAAGTAAAGAATTAGGATCGATATCTATTTTTTTAATAAAGACGAAAATAAGTTAATAAGTAATTCTTTTATCTTTATTAAAAAAATTTGAATTTCAATCGTAATTTTTTACTTTTTAAATTCCTCTCCTCATAACAAAGAAATAATTCTCAAAAAATCAACGAAAAATTAATAAATGAAATTGAATTAAAAAAAAACATTTGACTTGTAATGCCAAACTAGGCCTGAGAAGTTAAAACATGGTGTATGCGCCTAAGTCATGCAATGTTGTTTCATGCAATTTACATGGGGTGTGTAACCTCTCAAATTATATGAATTGGCTAGTTTTTTTGGATTATTTTTTTTATGTATTTTAACTTTTTGCATTCATTTATTTTATGTCAAGTTTTTACAAATTATTAGTTTGTACTGATATGGAATCATAAAATAATAAAAATATGAACCAACTAATTTTTTTTTAGATTTTGAATTATATTTGTCTTCAACAAACTTTATAAAGGTTTTGTCATAATTTCATATTTTTTAGATTTGTTTCTTCGAGACAGATTGATAATTCAAAAAAAATTAATGCAAAATTAGCAAATCTGAAATTTTGAGTAAAGATAAAAGAAAAAAACAATTCAAAAGGGCTATTGAGGCAAAACATGTCAAATTACTCATTCAATTAATTTTTTTTTGAACAGACTCATTTAATTAATTCAAAGACAATGACTTCATAATTCCAAATGTGGTACCGATGCTATGCACGAAAGTCCGGGGAAAAATTTACAAAGTACTAAATTAGAGGCCGGTCCTGATTTTTAGGCTCAGTTTGATCCCAACTCTAAATATTATTTTCAAACCTGCTTAAGCTCGGATATGTTATCTCATCACTTTTTGCCATTTTTATTCCGCATCGTCAACTCCACCTCGCCATCCCTCCTCTCTCTGCAGACAATAAACCCCTCTCTCTCTCTTGTTGCCACATCCATCATCGATCTTCCGCGTCCATCATCTCTTCCTGGTTGATACTGTTCTGAGCGAGGCGAGCCGCCGTCCATGCCCATTGTCGGAAACTTGGACAAGTTTGAGGCCGCCGTCCTTGATGATGGCGTTGACGGAGGTAGAGCCGGCGTAGAGGTTGTTTATCCATCATGGATCTCCACCGCCATAGGCAGTCAGAAAGCACATGTGCCGTTCAAAACGCCTGACAGAACAAACACCGGAAACAACGAAGATGGCGACATCGTGACAAATCGACACAAAAGGGGCGGAGGCGATGGCCAGTGGAGTACTTAGGATGACCGGCTCCGGCCGATCGATGGCAGTCGCAATCGATTGACGCAGCGATGGTGATCGATGTTCCTCAGAGAAAGGCTGTTGGCGGGACACAAATTAAGGTGTTTGGGAGCTAACTTTTTGGCTTTTCATTTTTCACTTTTTTCCTTTTTGACTTTTGGGATTATGATTAGAATGTATTTTGTATTTGGTAGAGTGTTTGGATGATATATGTAGAATGCATTTTGCAGTAGGAATAGTGTTTGGAAGATATGTAATGAAAATGAATTAGATTGATTTTTTACTATATTGCCCCCGGTTATTAATAATGGTGTATAATGTATATAAATAATGTTTTAATCAATTTTTTAAAAATGTACTTCCGAAATTGGTTATGTACATGAACTGAAAAGTGTCCCCCCTTTATTTTACTTATATTTTCATTATTTTAATTATTGTTTGCTGTTACTTTTTCATTATTTTTATTATTGTTTGCTGTTACTTTTCCATCAAAAATGTTTTTGAATTATAAATTAAATTAATAATGAAGTTTAAACCAAAATAATGGAAAAACCAAACAATACAAGAAGCGATGAAATTTATAATCTAAACATTAAAAAATTACAACACAAAATATTACTTAAATCCGGATTAAACCAAATTACATTATTGTACAAGCATACTAGAAAATACATTACAACACCAAATATTACAAAAAATCGGATTAAAAAAAATTACTCCAATTGAACAAACATACTACAACACCGAAGAACTCATCTAACGGATATAGTTAGCGACAATCCAATCCCGAATTAAAACCCTTACATTTTCTATGTCTTGATCATCGCCAACGAACACGTTTCCATGTTTTCGAAAGGGCTTATACCTAAAAAGATAGATCCACTAGATTTCAAACCTATACAGGCATAATGTAAACACAAGTTTAATGGTGGAAACACTAAAACACAGATGATTTTGGAGCACCTACTTTTGGTATCATTAGAAGGAAAATAGTTACTCCGAAAAAAAAAAAAAAAAACTGTCAGTTCCCCCTATAAAATATGCATCGTCAGTTTCAAGTTTTCTGTGAGAGCTAAGTTTCCCAAACCAAGTGCTTCCAGACCCAAACGAGGGCAAATTGGAGATTATTCCAAAAGGGTAGGGTAGGGTAGACTTTTGGCAAGCCAGAATTCCAAAATAGGAAAATGACAATTGAAAAAGCTCCTCTCAACTCATTCTCCGTTTTATTTTAGAGAAACCTGAAAGCCCAAAACCTATTTCCATCAAAACTCATTTTCCTTCTTCTTGCCAAACACCCAAAACCCAAAAATTAGAATTGAAAAATGTAAAATGACCCATCCAAACACCAAGAATGGATCAATAACAATAAAAATGGATCGCTAAAGCTTGTGGTAATCGCTCTTCTGTGTCATAATATTGCTTCTAGACCTTTCATTTTTAGGTGGTTGGATGCTCCAGTTGGAGAAGAACGGGAAAGGGACAAACATTTTCAATTTTGTAAATAAACTTTAGTATTTTCTGTAATTGTTAAGAAGTATTCCATATAAGATCTGGCCGTCAAAACATTAATAACTATATTTGATTTTAATTTTTTTTTTAATTTTTGTTCGTGTGTGTATTTTCTTTAAAAATTGTGTATTTTTCTATGAGAACTATGTATTTTTTACCAGAACCGTGTATTTTTTCTATGAGAATTATCTATAAGAACTATGTTTTTTTTATGAGAACTATGTATTTTAGCGTGTGGTGAGGCTATTTGAATTGGGTATTTTACAGTTCACATAGATAGTTCACATAGTTCAGTTCTCATAGCTACTATGAGGATTGACAATTCACATAGTCAATTTTCTATGAGAACTGTCAATTCTCATAGCAGTTCTCATAAAAAAGACTATGAGAATTGATAGTTCTTATAGCAAGTTCACATAGCCAAAAGTATTTTTGTCCGAAATAATATGGATAAAGAATTGATTCTAAAAATATAAATTTTACTGAAAATGAACATGTATACAAAAAGTTAAGGAGAATGGGCAAAATAGTAAAAATGCATAAAAGATAAAGAAAAATAACTGAAATAAAGAAAAAATATTTTTGTCTGAATTATTTGAAGTCCGAACCTAAAAAACAGGGGCCGGCCTCTAAATTCCACAAAATAAATAGAGCCCCTACTCCAATTCGGCCTAGGGCTCCAAAATATACAGGGCCCATGGTATTTGGTCTAGGAAGAATTTAAATTTCCACCACTGTTAAATTTTTTGCGTGGCTCACCTCAAGTCTCGCAAGGACGGTGCGAATGCTCATTTTTCAAAAAATATTGTTTAATGCATCATTGGGAAAAAGCATTCTTCTCAGACATTGGTAATGACTTTTGCAAAATTCAAGGCGCGAAATTGACTGGTTCACCTTACGAATTTTTAAAAACCCTTATCGATATCCGATTGAGATGATTTTTTATAATAATGCTTAAAAAATATTTTAAAAAAATGAGCAATTTGGATTGTCCTTTCAGGACTTTGGATGGATAAAAAAAAGTATATGCATTATCTATGCTTATTTTATTAATTTTTTTTTTTGGGTATTTCCGAATAATCTATGCATAATTCATCCGTGCGTGCGGATAGCACAATTCTTCCGAGTTGGGCCTTTCGATTCAATTTCGGGTGTTTGGGTTCTTTCTTCCTCTCCTCTACACGCGTAGAGTAATGCAAATTCCTACCGTTGGGCATTCCCCTCTGCTCTATATATACCAAAAATCCCTGGAACTTTCAAATTAAATTTAAAAAATTTCTTTCTTCCTCTCCACGATAAGTTCAAGTTTCTTCTGATACCGTTGGGTCTGCTCGATGCCAAAATTGAAGAGTAGGGGGAGGAAGGGGAGTCCGGCGACTTTTAGGTTTTACCCTATTTGCCTGCGGCGGCCCAACTTCACACGTTCTCTCTTTTTATTCACCGATCACAACGGTGCACAGAGATTTCTGATCAAAACCATACCCTGCAACCCCGATTCACCAGCGCAACCATCAAACCCTCTCTTACGCAACCCTATAGGTATGTCGGATACTCTCTCTCTCTCTCTCTCTCTCTCTCTCTCTCTCTCTCTCTCTCTCATCTATCTCTTGATTCTCTTCTCTATTCTTGACCGGGATATATAGATCGATGAAATATCTCTAGTTCTTATTTGTTACTTAAATGTGTCGCGTATGCTGTTAATAAAAAAAAACACACGGTCGAGCGGTCAAATGCCCAGGGATGCGAGATAACTAGGGATAACCACGGAAAACCCCTGGCAACATCTTATCACTGCCAAGTTCATGGGAACTGTTGATTATATATGGCATGTTTACTACATGAACCAGAATATTCATATTTCAATACATAAATATTAGTCACTGATTTCATTGGTTAGCAGGCATACTCGGGAGGTTGTGCTGTACCAGTGAGAGTTCTCGATACCCTACCAATTGGTATTCTCAGACAAATGGGTGGATTACTGAGTAAGGTAACTTTCCTCCTGTGAGTCTGAGCATTATTTACGCTTTAAATAAGATGAATAACTCGAACCAGAATATTCATATTTCAATACATAAATATTGGTCACTGATTCATTGGTTAGCAGGCATACTCGGGGCCAGTGAGAGTTCTTGACACCCTACCAATTGATATTCTCAGACAAATGGGTGGACTACTGTGTAAGGTAACTTTCTTCCTGTCAGCATTGTTTACGCTTTAAATAAGCTGAATAATCCACTAAAGTGAGGTGCTTAAGCTGGTGGATATGAAACCCAGCCAGTTAACTTTTCCCTTGCTTATCTAATGCACATAATTTGTGAGTATGGGTGAAAACATCAATATCGATACTGAACCCTAAGAGCAACACCTTGGTATTTGCATTATACTCCCTCCGTCCCAAAATGGATGTCCATTTTGTCGCTTTTTGCTGCCCCAAATTTGTTGTCCATTTTGAAAAGTCAAGAGGGACAAAACCACTTATTTTCCACTTTTGCCCTTCTCTAACTGATTAAGGTATTAAAAAAAGGACAAAAGTAATTATTGAAGGGCATCTTTGGAAAGCTATAGCTTGAAAAGGGTAATAATTGTGTCTACTAGTTTTCTTAGAAACCCTAAAATGGACATCCATTTTGGGACGGAGGGTGTATATGTGTACACATGAGAGAGAGAGAGAGAGAGAGAGAGAGAGAGAGAGAGAGAGAGAGAGAGAGAGAGAGAGAGAGAGAGATTTACTTTGCTGGAGAGAATAGTTTGTGTATTGTCATTGAGAACCGCTTATACTGATAGCATAAGTTAGCAATGTCAAGTTCTCAAGTGACCCATTTTGATGCGTGCCTCTGTCTCTCTTTAATAATTTTCTTCTTTCTGGAATCTAAATATTACCATAAGTAAATGAATACAAAACATGAGTCTCTAATATGGTTCTTGTGGTCAATGTTGCAGTACTTAAAACTTAAGTGTCAGTCTTTCATGTTTTGTTTTTGTAGTGATATACTTTGGTGTTGCATATGCTCAAATCTTTTCTGTTTCTTCATCTTTGAACTTTTAAGTCTTTTTCCGTACCTTTCTTTTTCTCTCTTTCATGTTTGTAAGAAGTGCATGTAGTAATTGTACTTTGTATCCAAATTTTGTCACCTATAGTTATGGTTGAATGGAAACAAAATTGGCCACAAATTAGAGATGATCTAATCATAGCAACAGTAGCTTTTGGGCTAAACCAAATTGTAACATTAGGAGTGTTTTGGGATTAGTCAGATCAATTCATCTTGAATGAGTAACTAGAGAAACCATTAATGTAGACTTGATTTTATGAGAGAAACCATTGAACCATTGATTAAGTACATGTGTATGCTGTAAGAGAGCATGAGTATGTGGCTGGCTGTGGGTATTCAAACTTCTTTTATAACCTTTGTTTGGAGTTTAGGATGCTTACTTGTTCATGATTTGCATTTTTATAAGCTACTGTTATAAAATTGCAGGAGGTCGACCGTTTCTCTGATATAGATAATCTTCTCCAAAATGATGGCTTCAGAGGTGTTTACCAGGTATCTTTGTTCATCCAGGATTATTTAAACTCGTTAATGTGTTTTTTATCAATGTTTTGAGGTTACTCAATTCACTGCTTCCATTTTTACAATAGGCTCGAACAGGTGAAGCTTGTGATGGCTGTGCTATATTCTGGAAAAATGAGCTGAAAGGTTTCCTACTATCTTTGGGTATGCTAACTTGTTATGCTTTTGCTGTAGATTTTATGGTAGAATTTTTTTGAGGTTCTCCCACATAAAAAATGCGCTTTCGTGCAACTATTTTTCTAATTATTCTTCACAAACCATTTTAGAGACCAATTGTTAAGAGCATTAATTTTCGTGAAACTTCATCCAAACATGTTATTGGACTTGGAGTATTATGTCGCACAAAATGCGTACTTTATTCAGAATACTTATTGTCTTAAGCAGGAAAATACCACTTTAAAATTTTCTCCAGGTTTAATGGCATTCTATGTTTGGAATGGTTTTGGTTCTTTAGTTGCATTCAGATACCCCTTTAGCTTCTGACTTTTAGCAATTCATATTTCAAATACAGAGATACCCTTTTTGCATCAAGAGAGCATAGAGTTCCAGATGTTTGGCCTTCTTAATAATGTCACTCAACTTTGTGTTTTGAAGGTCTGCGAATCTCGTGATTTTTCAACGTTTTATTTTCTCGAATTTTGATTATTTTTCAAGTACAAGATGCTATAGTGTGATGGTTACTAACTGAGTTTGAGTATTTCTATTTATTCTTGTTCTTTTGATTCCAAAAGGATTGTTGATGTTTTACTGCTTTAAAAGGTTTTTTTCCCTCACATAGACATGTAATTGTTCAGTGACAATTATTTGTTCCCATCTTTGAGCCTGGCAAGTAATTATTCAGTATATGAAGTTTTATGCTGGGGATATATACCTCTCAAAATGCTGGAAAGCCTACTAGTTGTGATCCTGTTGTGTATCTGGTTGGTTTTTGTGTGGTAGACAATAAACCCATGTAGTGTCGTGGGAAATAGTAGTTGGACATCAATATCCTTGACACGATTCTCCTCAGTAGGTAGAGATGTGGGTGGCAAAGTGCCACCGCTTTGGCCCATGCTTGTGCTGGGGAAGGTAATCATTCTATTTAGTCCAGCCTGGGCCTACAACGCTGATCCTGTGCAGCACCCACAGGATTGGTATGTTGTGCCTTTGAGCCACTTTTGATGCACAAATTCCCCTCCAAGTTACTCTTGATGTCAATGTAGTTTCTTTGTCAAGCCATAATTTGTGCCTTGTTAGTTTGTAGCGCATATTTTCAAGTGTAATCAATTGGTTTTATGTTGGTGCCTGGTGGGCCCATGATTTCGGCGTTCGATTGAATTCTTTTGTTTTCGTCATACTGGTCCCTGGTGCAACTACTTTTGGTCCTTTATGGTAGTTTGCATGCCTTGGTGGTTGTTACAGACAATGTTTACGTTTGACTGCCTTGCTCTGTGCCAGTTTAGTTTGTACTGGTGACTTTTTCATCTTGTATAGATGACCCAAGATCAGTCAAGTTCCACTCTGGATACTAAAAGTTTTGACGAACTCTGACTCTTCTGATGTACTTTTCGGTTGTTTTATTTCGAAATGTGGAGAAGTTTTCATTAGTTGACAAATTTATGAGCTGATTTTTTTTTTTGTCTTTGTTTTTGTTCGTACTGCTATTCAACATATGCATGGATTGTTTTCCCCCATTTTGCTTCTGTCTATCCTGTGAAGTAAAAGAGCCTTGAAGCCAATTGAATGGCTTAGCAATTTTTATCCGAATTTTCCAATTGAGCCCCTCAATTGGCCGGGCTCCCCTTATAACTCTTAGGATAATTTCGTCTTTCTGGGTTAATGTGTGTTGGTGGATTGTTGTGATGTGTAAGTAAGTCTTTTCGGCAGCGTGATACTAGAACTGATGCTTCTAGAGCACTACTTTGCCAACTGAGATCAGCTACCGTCCTTTGCGATTGGGCTCTGCGCCGCTTAATCACTCTGGTTTGTCGAATTGCTGTGTTGAAATCTCATCTCAAAGGTTGACACTTTCTCTCTGGCAGGTTCGGCCCATCTTCTTCCCCTCCAAAAGATCGATTCTCTCGTATCTATTTATTGTACACCGTAGATTGTTGGTTTCCGACCTTGATTGAGATTATAGTTCTCCTTTCCATAAATATAGTTTGGACGAATTTATTCTGCTTTCTGATTTGTTTTGTTTCTCTGTGTACATAATCTGCATGTCTTTTACCCATTCAAGCTGGAGATTGTTGGTTTCCGAAATCGATCTAGGCTATAGATCTCCCTTCCATAAATTTGTAGTCCAACCGATTTATGGTGGTGCTTCCTGATTTGTTTTGTATCACGAGTACTTAATCTGCATGTTTCTTACCTATCCAGGGTACATTCCTTTCGATTTTCCCTGTGATTCTGGTCTCCCCTATGTGCTTTCTTGTAATTTTGTTTTAATATTTGTTTCTTTTTTTTTTTTTTAGGTATTCATAATTTTCCTAGATTTTCTTGA
>BPLS01000434.1:390595-419173 GCA_019656275.1 Rhododendron kiyosumense
CGCATAGGTAATGATGGAGTTTATAAGAGATGAAATTTTGGGACAGAAGTTTTTTGACAATCAAAAGAAGCAATATAGTTTTGATTTTGTTATATACATATATATATATATATATTGTTTTATCTCTTCTTCTGATGATGATAATAGCTGGGTTTTTTTAGGCAATTAAGCTGATACTATTTTCCCGTCAGGTTGGGTTCTTTACTTCTTGTGTTGTTTGATATGGTTGTTTTAAGCATATGACGCTTATAGATCTGTTTGTTGTGTTCTTGGTTTGAATATATATTTGCTATTGAGTGTGTGTTTGAGGGTGCTTATAGATCCGTTTATAGTGTTTGATATGATTGTTTTAATAAGCATACCACATGGTGCTTATAGATCTGTTTGTAGTGTTCTTATTTTTGATCATATATATTTGCTATTGAGGACCAATGATTGGAATGATCTCGGAACAATGAACTTGTGCGTCAGAGCTTGGGAGCACGACCACATAGAGGTCATCGCTAACAACCAAGGGAACTGTATGAGTTTGGTCCATGAATCTTCCATTCCTCTGGAAGGGTTATGTCGCGTCGAGCTTTCCATAAATTTATAGTTGCTTCGAGTGCATCAAAACCACACCCAAAAAGGATGAGGAATTGGAAGGAATTGAAGATGTGAATATTGACCATGAAACTTTTAGCAATCGATGTGAAAAAACTCGAAGAAAATGCATAAGAATCGGTATGTTTGAATGATGAAATAAAACGCGTGGATTGGCAATCTTTAAAAAAAAAAAGTTCTTTTTTTTTTGACAGTTTACTGTGTCCATGGTCGATTGTACTGGCTTTGTTGTGATCGTAAATCATTACTGTTTTTTCCTGGTGTTTGCTTTTAGGTTTGAAAAGTGTTGCGATGTAAGTTAGCATCTACAATCAGGGACTTATTTTTAAAATTTTCCTAACTCACCAAGCAGAGCTTTGTCATTTGCATTTTTTACAAGCCAGGAGGAGATTACTTCTTAAGAACTTCTTAGCCGAAGTCAGCGGAGCTGAGAGTCAAAACAAAGCCCGTAGGTCTCTCTCTGAATCTCTTTCCTTTTCCTTTTCCGGGTTTCTCATATGAATTGCTTGTACTATTGTGTCTTTCCTGCCAATTTCTGTCACTATATGCTTCTGGTGTGGGAAAATAGGGTTTTATGAGATCTCCCTGGCTTTGAATTCTTTTGTGGTTGAAATCATGTTCCCGTTATTTCCCACGAGTTTTCGCTTCGAATAATCTGCCTTAGTGTAGCGATAGAAGAGGCATTTGATGATTAAAATGGATTTTTTTTAACAGTATAACCAGCCAACAGACTCAACATCACCTCCCACAACCAACAACTCAAATGGGCTGATCAAAAAGTAATATTAGGTTCTCTTTTGTTAGTGCGGGTATGGCCAGTTTTTACTGTCAGTGTTCTTACTGCATTTATCTAAATGATCAAACCAATTTACCAAACCCTAGGTTTTGCTCAACTCATCTGTGTGCATCTGTGGAACAAAGATTTAACGTCCTCTCCAAAAAATGGCTCATGAAAGTCCAATTAGAGAGAAGATTGTAAATGGTTTTTGTTTGTATGTGTAGCATCTTTATCATATTATGTGTAGTGATACAGTAAGAAAAACTTATGGCGTAGATGGAAGATTTGTATTATTTGTAATAATTGAGGGATGGTACTCTTATTCTAGAAATAAATTTGTCTAAGTGTACTTTGATCAGGTCAATTTGTCGGAGCATGCTATCAATGCTGAATCATTTATAGAGAATTTAGTACAGTGCAAAACTATTGAAGGGAAATTGGGAATGGTTGTGGTAAACTAACATAAGTAGTGAAGAATGAAGTTACAAGATCGAGGATATTTGATACATTGTAGAGTGGCATATTTGTGATGTCAGCAATCTGTCAATAGAATTGTAAAACCCACTAATCGATTTCTTGAGAAAATGTTCCAAGTCCTACTCCATTGAACTCTATGTACAAATGCATGCCCATTTTTGGCATTGGCTGCCTCTCATTTTGACTCTTCACAAACACAACATCTTTGCGGATCCCTGTAGGCGTGCACCTGTTTGTATTTAAAGGTTAGGCTAATGAGTTAACGTGCTTGGTTAGTCACTTTGAGGCATCTGCTATTAGTTTTTGGTTCTTTAAATGCAAAAAGGAGCGTCAGTGGTTGAAACTAGGTGGTTTAAAGAATCAAAGTATTTTAAATTGGAAGTTGAGTTATATGGTTGTATCGGCTAACACTGTCTCCTCCTGGTATCTTCCGTACAACGGGCTCAAGTTTATGATACAATATATGTGGAAATTGATACTACGAAGAAAACAACTGAAAAATAGATTTCTTTTTAGTGGGTTGTTGAGAAGCAATGGGGCCTCACTTTTGGCTATCATATATATTGGTTTTTGATTGGATTTTAATATACATGGTCATATGACCGATTAGGGAACTTCATTGTGGTAACATTGCTTCTTCCTAACAAAAAAGATATCTTTATTTATTATTTTTCATTGATGTGTCGTTCTTATTGCTTATTGTACTAGCAATTACTTGTAGGCCATTGTTATATGCAAACAATGTTAGAGCTATGGAAGTGATGTTTGCAGCTTTCGGCAAGTGAGGTACAACAGGAAGTCTGCTTCGTATAACTTGGCACTTTCTTCTCCTATATATTTTGACTTCTCACCCTTTCTTATTATATGTAAAACGTGGGTTGTAATTATTTAATGCTTTCGGCAGGTGATGTATGAATATAAGTGATGATTATTTCATCTTTTTCTTGTACTAATGTCTAGAGTTTCTATTAAGACTGCCAGAGAATAATTGGACATCACTGCCTCACTGATTCTGCTTTATTTGGGTTCAACATTCAGGTGAGTTTTCTATGAAATGATCTGTGGAACAATGAAGGGTTGATATGTTGTTGTGCTGAATAGTTTTTTGTTTTTTGGGACCATGTGTGTTTGATCACCTATTTGAGAGACTTTTTTGTTATCTCTAATTTTTATTTTTGTAGACTCTTGAAGCTATGCTTCACTTTAGGCCACTACCCCTACTCATGAACTTGTTGAGATTGAAACTGGGTAACATCTAGAGTTGATAACTTATCAACCTTAATTTTTTAGTGACAGCATTGACAAGCAACTTACATAAGTGGAGTTTGGACTCAATTACATCTTAAAGTTGCTGCCAAAAGAAATATATTTTAAAGTTCTTATTAAATTATTGAACTTTTATTAGTTTTATATCAGAAAGGTTAATGGTATAGATTTTAGATTTAAAATCTGTACCAGCGGGGTAACATCTAGAGTTGATAACTTATCAACCTTAATTTTTTGGTGACAGCATTGACAAGCAACTTACATAAGTGGAGTTTGGACTCAATTACATCTTAAAGTTGCTGCCAAAAGAAATATATTTTAAAGTTCTTATTAAATTATTGAACTTTTATTAGTTTTATATCAGAAAGGTTAATGGTACAGATTTAAATCTGTACCAGTGGGTACAAACCTCTTTTGGGCCCATTTCGGGTCTCAAAAAATTGATCGGAGCCGCTCATTTTGTTTAAAATACTTTGATTACGGTTCACGTAAAAATTAAGCTCAGCCCTATATTGTTTAGGGCGTCTATATAGCATCCCATTTTGTCCCAGAATTCAAGCCTAAAATTTGGGACAAAATGGGACGTTTCATGTACGCCCTAAACGTACTGGATTGAACTTACTTTTTTAGGGATCATAAACAAAATGAGCAGCTCCGATCATTTTTTTGGGACCTGAAACGCGTCCAGAAGGGGGTTTGTACGCGCTGCTACGGATCTAAAATCTGTACCATTAGCACCTCTCGTTTTATATTGATGTTTTGTTTATAGATATTGGAGTACCGTGGACTGGCTTGCGATGGGTGTGGATCCAAATGTTAGATTATAGCTTAAAATTTGCATTTTCTTTTAGAGTTTGGATTTCTTTTTATAAGAAAATAAACTTGTTCACTATAGTTGTGTGATTATGATTAAGTTGTTGAAAAGTTGATACTGTTTACGGCAAAAAATTAAAATTCAGCTTCTGGAGTACTTACAATCTGAAATCTAATTCAAAAAGTACCTGAAAGCCAGCTTCTCTAGAATCTGATTTTATTTTCTAGTTCAGCTTTCTCAAAATTTGTTATAAGGAACTTTTGACAAACACTAACAACAGTTTTTTTGGAAGCTAAAATCTCAAAATCTACTCATAGAATTTTTTGTAAATAACAAATGTTTCTCTCGCTGTATATTTCGGCTTATGTGAGGTGAACCCTTCTGAAAAAAAGTATAGTATTTGTTTATTGGTTTGCAATTATGTAGCCATGTAGGATGTGTTTAAAATGATCTCTTTCTTATTTTTTTTATCTTAACTTATATTGTATCTTTTGTATGGTTTGATAGCAGAGGTGTGGATGAGCCTCCTCGAAACCAATGTATAGCGGTTTATTAATAAATTCTTTAGGTAGAGATTGGATTGATTTTTTGGTGTATGTTGTCGCACTTAAATTGTTTTGTTCTTAATTTGTGTCAACCTGTTTTAGGTTGGAGTTGCATTATTTTTTGGAGTAACTTCGGGCATCAACAATTCAACATGCAAGCTTATTCTCATCAGCAGTGGTGCACTAGTGGTGGTGGAATAGTCTCTCTCTGACTTACAAGGAGTGAATGATTGAAAATTTATTCTTCGGGTTTACCATATGATTTATCGAATAAGAAAGTTTAGGTACGGTCATTTCACTATTTCATTAGTAAATAACTTACTTGCATAACTTGACGTGACAACATTGACAAGTATGTTGTAATAAAATGTGAGGTATTATAAAGTTTTTAATCTAGGGTAATGATTTTCACACTCCCTTTTTTTTATATCCACTCCTTTTTTTGTTTTTATTGAAAAAATACATACACTTTTAACTTAAAAACAAAAAAAGGAGTGTGGATATCAGAAAAGGGAGTGTGAAAATCACTCCCCTTTAATCTATTCTTGACCTTTTATTAGTCTTATAGGATCAATATTTTATTTTTTGATTTGTAAGAAGTAAAATATTAAGCCCAAACTTGTTTTTAGAAAATAATTAGGACGAAATTAATTAAACAAAGATTTTATTGGAAAAGGTTTTTTTAGTGAGCACTTTTTCTCGCCATTGCGACTCAACAGTTGTGCTCGAATCCTAGCTGACACCATTATATTTCATTCTTGAACTTGTTCTCTTTGTTTGGTAATATAATTTGAAATTCATCCCAAAAAAATAGAAAAATAATACAAAATAATAATAAAAGAAGAAAAAACTCAGTGGAACAGTTGTTTGGTCTGATTGTTATTGCAGTGTAGTCCTGGGTGTGAGGAGAAAATTGACCCATTTTTGGTGCATGCTTGGTAAGTTTGCTGTCAGTTTGAAAGTCTCCAAATTCAGTTCTTATCGATGTCACTCTAAACCTTTTTTTTTGATTGGCAAAATGTCACTCTAAACTTCTAAGGGGTATACCTCCCGAAGATTTAGAATCTATCAATACATCAGTGGAACTGGGTCTGAATCATTTGATAATATAGCAGCAGTTCCGTGGTTTTTTAGTTGTTCATGAAAAATCAGTTGAAGGTGTATTCCTCCTAGCTATTTGTACGTGAATAATTAAGATTGGGATCCAATTGATCTGATATGTCTAACAGCAGCTCCGTGGTTTTAGTTTATCATTAGATTATAGACAAAGCTATTTTAAGTGACTCTTTTGCCTTTACCCCAATGGCTGACTGACGTGAACCGGTGGTTTTGCCTCTGTGGTCTCTAAGAAGTGCCAACTGTTGTATGCACTGATGATTCCAGTTTATCATTCTTGTTTTGGTCAAAGTAATGAATACATCTGTGGTTCGTGCAGTTTTTGGGTATGAGCTGCATTCAGTTTTGCCCATCGGTTCAATTGCACTCAACGAGCCCACAGGTTTCATGCGTCTTCTAAAAGTTATGACCCTTGCGAGTAACGTTGTAAGGATACCACCTTAGTGCTTGAACACTAGTAAAGTTTGTGGATGCCTTCATATCTTTCTGTGTTTATTAGCAACATGATTTCCCAATAATAGGCATTCCACACATTGTTCATTAGGCATATATGGACATGGATGGGACTTGCACCTGCGTCAAGAGAAAATTTATTGTCTTTCTTGGATGCTTACAGCTGCATCATAGTCCTTTGAAGTAGTTTCCCACAGGTTAGATAATAAAGAATTACTGTAATTTCCGGAAATTTGACTGTTGCCATAGGAACTAAAATAACAAAATAACAATTTTATTTGCAGTATCTTGACAGTTCTTGTGCATGGTAAAGACGTATCTGAGATTATACTTCGCAGTTGCCTTCATGTGGTGGACCTTGCGGGAAGTGAAAGGGTTGCCAAGTCGGAAGTTACAGGAGATGGGCTTAAGGAGGCACGGTTGGGGCTGTAAACAAGCCGAATCGAGCCGAATATTAGAATGTTCAGATTCGTTCATTAAGTTTTTTAGCGAACTCGAGCTTGAGCTGAACTCAATGAAAATTATGACGAGTCAAAGTCGAACCGAGCTTGCCTAGGTTTGGGTCAAACTCGAGCTTGTTTACGAGCCTTAACGATCCAATAATATCATATTTTTATGCTCTCATACAGGTCTAAAATTGCAAATAAAATTTTCATTATGTACATAAATATGTTCATATACATATAAAATGATAAAAACATACACATAAGTAAATTTTTAGTAATTGTAAACGTTTAGACTTGTACAAGTTTTAAAATTTTCACTATATAACTATATAAATCCCTATGATACACATATACTCCAGGTTGGCGAGCCTAATCGAGCCGAATACTGTTGAGCCTAAAATTGAGTTTCAGATTCAGTTCATTTAGTAGACGAATCAACTCGAACGAGCCTTTACCGAGTCAAGTCTCGAATAGTTCACGAATGGCTCAGTTCATTTACGGCCCTAGGCACAGTACATTAACAAATCTCTTTCATGTTTGGCTTAGAAGAGTTCTTATATTCCTTACAGAAACAGCAAGCTTACGCTACTCTTCCAAAACTCTTTAGGTTGTTATATGCAATTTTAAACACTGTTTAAAATAAGCTCATTATTACTCGGCGTGATTGTTCAAATCCCTTCATGACTTGCTGCATTATAGGCTTTTCCATTTCAGTCAATTGGTTGGGATCACAACACCTAGTACCATCCCTTGTGGCAGAGATCTAAAAACATGTGTATCCCGTACTTGGTGGTTGTTTTAGAATCAGTTTTGTAGAACACTTTTCAAAAACTTGTTCGGTTGGCATTTTGTGCAAAAAATTTAATGACACTTTCTATATGGTGCAGGGGGGCATGCGAAAACATTGATGTTTGCTCATGTGAGTCCCGAAGTAGATTCGTTTGGGGAGACAATCGGTACTTTGAAGTTTGCTCAGAGAGCCCTAAAAACATGCGTATCCCATACTTGGTGGTTGTTGTGGAATCAGTTTTGCAGAACACTTTTCAAAAACTTGTTCGGTTGGCATTTTGTGCAAAGAAGTTAATGACAAAGTTTCTATATGGTGCAAGGGGCATGCGAAAACATTGATTTTTGCTCATGTGAGTCCCGAAGTAGATTGTTCGGGGAGACAATCGGTACTTTGAAGTTTGCTCACAAAGCCTCGATGTGGAGAGCACCAAGGTTAAGGCACTTAAAGAACAGGTGAATAAATCTCTATTGCATGCCATGGGAATTTTGATACAACACCAGTATTTGGATAAAAAATTGGGCCCAATCTATCATCTCCAATGGAGATCCCTGACATCAGTTGCTTTTGGCTTGTATTTTGGCGTCATACTCCTTGTCCATTTGATGATTGGTTGAGTCTACAAATGTTTGTTATCCACAACTTTGTGGAACAACATAATCCGGTGTTGTACAAGGACATTACGGTTTCTGCTATTCTCTTCTATTTAGGATGCACACCTGCAACGATGTTTAGTGAACACTGTTTAAAGCTCTCAGCTCCTGTTTCATGTTCTTAGGTTGGTTTTGACAGAAAACAACTATGTGGAGAACAGTTTTTTTTTCCCACTCAACTATGTGCCGTATCTTGGTTTATACTTACATGACTCCTTTAGCTATTTTGTAAACATTTATATTTTCTGTCAATCAGATATAGTTGCTCATAAGAGTATGAAGCATAGTTCCTTTTCCCCGTTTATAACCAGCGAAATACTTAGTAGTTGATCTGCTCGCTCTTTGGCAGATTGAGAGTCTAAAGAAGGCATTGACTAACAAGGAAGCACGGAGTGGACAACCAAATGAGCCAAGATCTCCACTTGAGAAACAAGCAATGAATGAACGTACTCCTCCATGCTCCCGAAGGCTAGGCATTGAAAATTGCTACACAATGGAAAAGGAGAAACCACGATCAACACCTGAACGTACTCCTCCACCCCGCTCCTGGAGGTTGAGCATTGAAAATTGCAATACAGAGAAAAAGGAGAAATCGATGTTGAACGCCAAAGGTAAAAGGGGAACAAAATCCCCTTCTATGCCAACTCGTTCACGGAGACTTAAGTTTAGAGGGTCCAAAACTACTTGAAGCAGGGTCAAAGCCTTGTGGACAAAGGGCTCCTCGGAGTCCAACAACTAACAAGTGCTGTATATACAAGCAGAGTGTCAAAAACAGATGGTAGAGCAAAAATATGACCCCTTGAACTACCGAAAACACCTGAGCCACCATCAAAAGTCGCTAGAAATGAGGTTCAGATCATGACCAGTAGTACAAATGGGAAATGATCTCAGATAAGGAAATCGCTGCGGACGATTGGGAAGCTGATTAACGGCTTTGAGAAAAGGTAGTTACAATTCTCTATAGCTTACTTTGGTTTTCACTTTGGTGTGCATACTTCACTTTGCCAATGGCAAAAAATTGAGAGATTTAGGAGTTACATGTTCTATCTTTCCTACCATGTTCAGTTAGTATAAGAGCCTCAGTTTTTTATTTCTTTTAACATGACTTTCGTCTCTTTGTTTCTTTTATAGGTACAAATGAAATTACGATTTCCAGGACATCGCCCCCAGTCCACCCATCGGCCAAGGCCACAAACCGGTGGCTATCGAGATTTAGCAGTAATCTTAGAGGATACTCAAGGTGCTTTGACTCGAAGCAAACTGACACGTTGGCATTTGATTTAGGATAAATTTTGGCAACTACCCAGATGCTTAAGTGATGACGAGAACTAACTGATACTTTTGCAAAGAGAAAAGAATACGTTTGATTGCATAACTCAAGTGATTACAAGAATAACAAACAAGCTAGGTTAAATAGAAAACTGAGAAACCCTAATTAACCATAATTAACGAGGTTCCGAGGTTTAACTCCTATAACTCACTTCTCGTAGTCACTTAAGTTTTGGTCTTTATCATTGTGACATTTTTTGTTTTTGTTTTTTCAATAAAGGAGGCATCTTTTGCACACCAAAACCAAGAGTACAACAGGGAATAAACCCCAGAAAAACAATACAAATCAACAAAGAAGCTACAAGTTAAAGGACCACACCCAAAGCCAACTAGAAAGATTAGCTCGTAAGCATTCTATGGGGAAGATTCCATTGGCTCCAATGATTTTCCAGGGAGCTAGGGACTTGTTTTCAAAAGCTTACTCTGTATCTCACATTCCCCTCCACAGCTGCAACAAAACTACTTGAGACTTCTTTGAAGCCAAATATGATTCATAGTAGCTGCTAGGAACAACTTAAATAGCACGACCTGTTTGAAAGTGTTTGCTGGTGATTGGTGGTGTTTGGCGAGGGTAGCAACCAACTGGGCTGTCTTTATCAAAGGGGCGATAGCCGAATAGACAGTGAATGAACTGGGTCAGCGTCGTTGAGAAGCAAATAGGTCTGTTGGCGCCCGATACACGTCGGCCAGTTACCAACAAGATGTATTGAGGCTGGACAAGCGATGAGATGCAACGGAGGTGGGGATCGTATGCTCTGATACCGTGAAAGATGTAACGAGAGAGATGTGAATGGGAACCAGAACTTAGGGTTATTTTTCATTGGAATAATTTGATTACAGCGTACAATGTGAAATAGGTATACAATCCACTAAAAATTTAAACTATTGTCCTAGAGAATGAACTAGTTACACAATAGAACAACTAATAAACTAATTATAAATAAACCCATAATCTAACAAAAACCCTAGGAGAATCAAGTGGATCAAGCTTGAATCTACCAAGAACAAGCTCCTCTCAATATTACATAGGTTGCAATTTAAGAAGACATCTAAGTGAAGTTACAATTTCATATTCAAAAGCGCATGATTTACAAAGATGGAAAAGTAACTCTTTTTTGTAATTTGTAAAAGTTTTCATAAGAACATCAATCCATACATGCAAATACTTTGTGCTACCATCTCTGGTTTGTACTTGACAAGCATGAAGGGTTGAGCTACACTTAGCCCAGTAGAAAATCTCAACTAACTCTGTATGGTTATGGAGTGATGAGTTCAGTAAGATTAGAAAGATGAGAGAGATATACATTCTGTGAAACCCAACTATTGGCAATCAACCACATCATGTTCCTACATATCCAACCTTTCATTTCAAGGCTTAACTTGTGTGCTCATTTCAAGGCTTAGCCTATTGCATTCTATCAAGACTTGACCTTTGATTCAATCATAGCGTCATACGAATCAAACTCAATCATAGCTTTACACTAGTTCTTCATATTCTTAACACTTCCACATGTCAAGAATTCACATACCAACACAATCCAACCACGGCAAGACGATTGAAACACTATCTACACACTACACCTTAACATAAACACAAGGAGAATCAAGTGGATGAAGCTTGAATCTACCAAGAACAAGCTCAAGCTCCTCTCAAGCTTTGGTACAAGATCTAGAGTAAATACCACCCAAAAACAAGATGAACAAGTGATCGAGAGGAGGGAGAAAAATGTGATTTAGAGTCAATGAATGAGAGCAAGAACATAAAACTCACCCCTTGTTTACCAAACTCAAAAATCAAATGTGTTTGAGGTGGGAAACACTTGGATCTTGAGATTTGCGGTGGGTTTGTGTAGAAATCATGGGATTTAGGTGTGGATTTGAGAGAGAGATGAGGATAGGGTGTTTTAGGGCTTAAATCGTGGGTTTGAGAGTGAAAATGGGCAAAGGGTTCTATTTATAGGGGAGTGGATTGGCCTTGAAAATTTTAGAAATTCTGCAGGTATTACCCATAGTAGAACACAAAGTTTTAGTTCTGATCACTGGCTACCTGTAGTCCAAAAACTGACGAAACGTAGTACATTTCAACCATTATACAATGTTCACCGATTTGACCCCCGATCACTTCCAACACAACCACAACACTACCTAACACCCTCACAACCACAAAACACATAATTTAACTATCACACGATCGTCCGACACACAATGGCACACATACCCATACATTCTCAGTAATGTACACACAACTGAAATTTAAAATACGATCCTCCATTTTAAGAAATAATTACAGAAAATAAAAATAATACACGGGTCTTTACATTCTTCCATATTTACAAAAATTTCGTCCTCAAAATTTCATAATCCATAATCATTCAAGTCCAGAAAGACTACGATGCACAAGAGATATAAACTTTTACTAATGGCAAAATCCACAATCAAGATAGTCAAACCACTGATTTTACATCAATTACATGGGAAATAATTCCGGATACTTCTCTCCTATGGAGCACGGGTATCGGTATGCGGTACGGGTACGGGAAATGACAAAACCCCAAAAAAGTAGGGTACTAGTACGGTGAATATATATATATATATATATATATATATAATTTTTTACTATTTTATGTTTTTTATATCATTAAATGTCAAAAAAAAAATTTATATCACTTCAATTGTAAAACATTTAAAAGGAAATCTAGTTGTAAAAAAGTAAAGGCTATTACTCAACAAGATGGAAAGACAAAAAAGAAGTATGGTTCCAGTAGGTGTATAGACTACTAACCACATTTGGAAAACGTAAGCGGCTCCTAGTTGGGTTAAAAACCACATGATCAAAACGAATAGATTTTTTCGCAACGAGATGGGAAGACAAAAATTAAGCGTGGTTCCTAATAGATGTATAGACTACTGACCACATTTGAAAATGTTAAGTGGTTCCTAGTTAGATTAAAGGCCACCGGCCGCATGATCAAAAGATATAGACTCTTACTCGACATGAAGGAAAGACAAAAAGAAGTGTGCTTCCTAATAGGTGTATAGACTACTGACCACATTTAGAAAGTTTAAGCGGGTCAATAAAGATTCTTACTCGACAAGATGGAAAGACGAAAAAGAAATGTGGTTCCTAGTAGGTGTATAGACTATTGATCACATTTAGGCTAAACAGCTCCTAGTTATGTTAAAGGCAACTGGTCGCATGATCAAAAAGTAAAAACTCTTACTCGACAAGAAGGAAAGGCAAAAAGAAATTTGGTTTCTAGTAGGTGTATAGACTACTGACCACATTTGGAAAGTTTAAGCAACTCCTAATTTGGTTAAAGACCACTGGCCACAAGATCGAAACGTAAAGATTCTTACTTGACGAGATGGGAAGACAAAAATGAAGTGTGGTTCTTAATAGGTTTATAGACTACTGATCACATTGGAAAGGTTAAGCGATTCCTAGTCGGATTAAAGGCCACCAGTCGCATGATCAAAAGATAAAGACGCTTACTCGACATGAAGGAAAGACGAAAGAGAAGTGTGGTTTCTAGTAGGTGTGTAGACCATTGACCACATTTGGAAAGTTTAAGCAGCTCTAGTAAAGATTCTTACTCGACAAGGTGGAAAGATGAAAAAGAAATGTGGTTCCTAGTAGGTGTATAGACTACTGACCACATTTGGAAAACTTAACCAGTTCCTAGTTGGTTTAAGGGCCACTGGCCGAATGATGAAAAAGTAAAGACTTTTACTTGACAAGAAGGAAAGGCAAAAGAGAAGTGTGGTTCCTAGTAGGCGTATAGATTACTAACCACATTTGAAAAGTTTAAGCGGCCCCTAGTTGTGTTAAAAACCGCTCGCCGCATGATCATAATGTAAAGATTCTTACTCGATAAGGTGGAAAGACAAAAAAGAAGTGTGGTCTATAGAGATGGTGCACCAGTGTGGCAGCCACAAATGCTGGAGTGCAGCTCCCTCAAGATGCCCAAAACTTGACTTGGGTGCGCAACACAGAGATAAGAGCCTGTAAAGAAGTGTTGGTATAAGGCTCTGCTCAGGGAGATCGAAGAGTGGGCTGCTTTGTTCCGAATATGATGAGCCTCCTTCCTACCTCTCGATAGAATATCTTGCTTTAAGAACCCAACAATTTTGTCCATCCAGTTGGATCAAACTCAACGTTCATCACTTCTACTTCATCGTCTGCAAAACTTGGCTTCGATAATGTGCCGAGGGTTATAGATCATTGGCCTGAGGTTGCACAAGCCGAAGCAAGACCGGTGAGGGCGTCGGCATGAGCATTTTGCTTTTGTCTAATTTGCTCGAGCCCTTAAAATGGTTCATCAATTCAACATCTGTGGAAACATAGGTGTTTATCTCGAGATCCCAAACTTTGTAGTCTCCATTGAGTTGGTTGACCACTAACTAGGAGTCGCAATAGACAACTAGCTCTTCGACCTGCATGTGTTTGGCCAAGCGAAGCTCGGCGAGTAGTGCTTCGTATTTGGCTTTGTTGTTTAAAGTTGGGAAATCAAGTGTAATCACGCACTCGTGGATGATGCCACATGGTGTGACTAGGAAAACTCCAGCCTCTGTGCCTCGGTTATTTGAGCCGCCTTCCATGCATCCCTGTGGAACATTTGCTAGGCTAGCCTCGGCCGCTCTGAGAGTAAATCCATTAATCCTTGTTCGGTCAGCTGAGGTTCGTTTGCTTCGCTAGATTCCGGGGTCAGTTTGACAATGAAATTGGCTTACACTTGAGCTTTGATTGTCGTCCTTGGCTAGTAGCGGACGTTGAATTTGTGAGCTCTACGGTCCACTGAGAGATCTGGTTTGACAGGTTGGTTGTCAGAGTTGTCTTGAGTGGGGACTCGGTTAGCACAACTGTTGTATGAGCTTGGACCAAAGCAAGAGCAAGCTTTTCCAACGGTAGGTACCAAGTCTCGGCTGGCAGCAACGTCTTATTGATGAAATACACTGTTGAACTAGTACCAAACTCACTGTGTGTGGTGAGACGACCAAGTATAGGTACAAATCCTTGTGTCCCCTTAGAGTTAGTGGGAGAGGAGGAGAGGTTAGATATTGCTTCAGTTGTGCCAGCGCTGTGTCACATTCTTCCGTCCACTTGAAACTTTGCCGACTTGTCTTCACAGGAAGAAGGAAGGACACTTGTCTGAAGATCGGCTGATAAATCGGTTCATAGCCGCTGCCATCCCAGTTAACTTTTGGACTTCCCTGACGGTCTGGGGGGCCTGCAACTGTTCAACTGCACAAATTTGGTTCGGGTCAGCCTCAATTCCTCGGCGAGTGACGGATGGCCAAGAAATTTACCTGAACCTGCAACTATTCAACTGCACGAATTTGGTTTGGGTCGGCCTCAATTCCTCAGCGAGTGATGAGATGGCCGAGAATTTACCCAAACCGACAACAGAGGCGCAATTCTCCGCTTTCAACTTCAATTTCTGCTCCTTCAGGATCCCAAAATTTTTGCCTAAATGCTTCAAATGGTCAGTCTTGGTCTTGCTTTTGATCACCATATCATCAATATACGCTTCGCAGTCACCTTTCGCTGGTATGTAACCCCAGCGTTCTTTAGGCTGAAAGACATGATCCGAAAGGAGTAGTTCCCCCTCGGCGTAATGAACGCCGTTTTCTCCATGTCCTTTTTGGCCACTGCTATTTGATGGAGCCCTCGGTAGGTGTCCATGAAGCTTAGGCGGGCATGGCCTGCCGTAGCATCCACGAGTTGGTCGATCTGAGGTAAAGGAAAACAGTCCTTGGGCCAAGCAGCATTGTGGTTCGTATAGTCAATATAGACCCTCCGTTTCCCACTATTTTTGTTGATGTCCACAATGTTGGTGAGCGGTATTGAACCTCCTGGATTGCATTGGCTTCTAACAGCCATTCCACCTCGTTCTATAACTGCTTTGGTATGCGCTGGGGCTGAACGTTGGGCCAGCTACACCACGGGCTTGCAAGACTCATTCACGTTGAGATTGTGGCAAATAAAACTTGGATCGACGCCCGACATCTTGTAGGGAAACCAAGCAAACACTTCCATGTTTGGTTTCAGGAATACAACCATCTCTTCTCGCTCGGTCTCATCCATGGAGCCGACCAAAAAGAATCGGTTAGCATCCTCATTGATGGGGACTATCACGAGGTCTTCAATAGCTTTCTCTTCGGCTGATGCGCCGGCGTTCTCCAAGACTAGAGCGTCGAGCAACTCCACCCAGTGTACTTGTTTTGCATGTTCATAGTTTGAACGGCCAAGACATAACATTTCTTGGAGGCGACCTGGTCCCCAAGTAAGTCTTCTTGTTGTCTGTTGGCACCGATGAACCGAACCAACTGGTGATACGGCGAGGCGATGGCCATCATGCCATGAAGCCACGCTCTGCCGAGTATCACATATAAGGACTCAACACATCTGCAATAATAAATTCGTTGTCAATCGACCTTGATCCAGCTCGGACAGGGAGAACAATCTAACCCTAAGGCCAGACGGGGGCCCCATTGAAGCCTTGGAGGCGACCTGGTCCCCAAGTAAGTCTTCTTGCTGTCTGTTGGCACCGATGAACCGAACCTACTGGTGATACGGCGAGGTGATGGCCATCATGCCATGAAGCCACGCTCTGCCGAGTATCACATATAAATTCGATGTCAATCGACCTTGATCCGGCTCGGACAGGGAGAACAATCTAACCTTAAGGCTAGATGGGGGCCCCATTGAAGCCGACTGAGGGGACATTAGTTGATTGTAGATCTTCCTCCTTTAACTTGTGGGCTTTGAAAAGCGAATAGTCCATTACCTCTACTGAGCGTCCTTGATCAATTTGGACTCTTCGGACGTTGTGAGTACTTATCCTGACTGTGACGACCAAGGCATCGTGTGGCAACTGGCATGTCCTTCTCATTGATAGTAATAGTCCATTGCTAATGCTCGTCCGACCACTTGCGCTTCATTGCGTTCCCAACCGAGAGGAACTGTTGAGCAGCGCAGGCTCGGTTGAGTTCGTGTGAAGACTCTCGACATTTTCTGACTGGACCGTGAATGACATTGATAACGGGAACTTCATCCTCCTGAACATTCCTTGGAGTGATTAGAGGAACGTTCGGAGCAGCCGTTTGGTCGATTTATTTGTCTGACAGTCATTATGCTGCTAGCTGCTCCAAATAAGCTTTGTACGATCGACAGGAGGTGGTGTAGTGCCATTGCTCATCGTGAAAGGAGCGTCTAAGTCTTGGATCCTTGATTGCATCGTTTTCTGTGCCCGTTTTTCCATTTGACCTGATAAAGTAAGGCTTCATTTGTATGTGGTTGAGGAGACGGTATATGGGCTCGGTGAAACAAGTTGTCTTGGCCACGAACTCGTGTGGCTCAGCGTACTATGTCCCACAACTTTTGGGATGACAACGGGGGTAATTTGTGTGACCTGGCCGACAGCTGCTCGTTCGGCCAATACGTCTCATCATTAGGTTGTCCATGTTGGTTGGTGGTCGAGCCATCAACTCGTCAAATAGAGGAGCATCGCTCTCCAGGCCGTTTCAGAAAGGAGTTTGCTGCGACCGTCTAGTAACACTTAAAAGTCTTAAACAGCTCCTAGTAGCACTCGACAAACTGCCAAAGTGTTTCAACGCTTTTTGAGGTTAATCAGAGTGTTGATCCCTTTCTTCTGCTTGTTGATTGTAATGAATCGTGCTAAGAACGATTGTTCAAGAATGTCAAAGCTTGTTATGGGATCGTCTTCAAGTTTGTTAGACCAGAGTAAGGCCAGGCTATTGAGGCTCGTACGGAACGTTTTGCACATTGGGGCATCATTGTTCGGTAGGAGCGCCATGACCTGTCGAAACGCGTCATCCTTCAGGTCATATTTGCTGAACTTCGGCAGAGAGAACCCTAGAGGAGGTGTCACTGCCTCAATTTCCTTGGAGAACAGAGAGACACGTAGTTGTTTGAGCCATGGTTCTGACTCAGAGCCTCCTGATTTGCAATCCGTGCGTGCTTTCTTTGGATCCATGTGCTCAGAATCCTTAGAATTGCGTTTTTCGTTTATGTATGCATGGTATTTTTTCTCCGTTTACCGATGATGGTCCTTGGGACATTGCTGCTCCTTCAGATACTTAGGATTCGTTGGAGATCGATGGTCCTTCCGACGTTTCTTGATTCAGTAGGTGCGATGCTTCCCCTTCTCGTCATCATAGTGAACATCAAGCTGTCCCTCCTTGTCATTTTTGTATCTTGTATCAGAGTGGTCCTCCACACCCTTTCCTTTGCTGTCAGTGGGTTTGTCCATACACCCTTCTGGTTGCTTGTTGTGAGACTTCTCGCGACGGGCGTCAGGTTCCCTTCCTTTTTGAACCATGGACCAGACCTCGCAATAATCGGACCGTGGTTCGTTCGTGTATACGTACACCTTTTTTCTGTTATGCCATTCAGCCTCATAACTGACCGTTCGGCCAGATTCCTTGTGGTATTCGGTCGAATGAGCACTTGCGATCGAAGGGCTCCCCAACCTCCGGAATGCTGTGGACTGGCTAGGCGAGGGGGTTCGTTCTTTGTAAACGATCACCCTGCCCAAGCGCTTGTCAATGGGAGGGGCAATTTGGTCCTTGATTGAGGGATGCGTCAACTGCTCGGCATGCCGTTCCACTTTGTGAGACGGCGTCGGCCTCCTTCGCTTCCTTCCTCCCCTAAATTTGGAAGTGGAGGGTGGTCCTATGGACGGTTTCCTTCAATATTGCCATTTTTGTCTTCAAGATGTCGATGACAGCGTCGTTGTCCTCCAAACGGTTCTCCAGCTGTTGAACATAAGCTAGAGCAACGTCGGAGTCTGTGGTGAATCCTCCCAGAGGAGGCATGTAGATGGAGTGGTGGATCCCAACTTGAGGCGTTCTATCTAGAGGAGGCCTAAAAGGGACCTCCTTGGTGATGGAGCCTCCAAATTTAGTTAGTTTGCTGCCCATCTTTTCCGAGCAGAGGTTTTGAGAGGGGTGTTGATGGGTTTCGACCTGAATCACCGTGAGATTCTAGGTTTGATTCCCCTGCAGAGTCACCAAATTGTAAGGGTTGGTGATCGGAAAGGGTCCCTTGTCGAGTCCTCTGATTAACCTCTTGTGCCACCTAGCTCCGTCCACCTTAGCCTGCATAGGTAGGCACCATCGGTGCCAAACCGGTCGGAGGCTCTAGCGAGTATGCGCTCAAGAGAGAAAGTACAAGACTAGGGTTTGAGAGCTGAGTAGCTCGTACCTTTTTAGGATTAATCATTGTACCTTATATAGACTCTATGACTTGCTCTCCAAGTTGGTCCACAGGCACGGTCACTGCCCTCGGCCTATGTCACAAGTGACTTACGAGGTAAGGTATTAAGGTTGTAACCATTCACTTGCGTGAGCTATCATCACATTGGCCTATGCCCAGCGCATGCGGTGACTGTTTTAGCTGACGTCCACTATGACGTATTGAGCAAGACGGTTAATTGCACGTGGGTGAGCTGGCACTAGTTAGTTGGCCGAACCATCATGTCCGTGTTAAAGCATCCAACTCTAAATCAATTGGCAAAGAGTGGAGAGGTTGTCCAGGCTCATATACTAGTTTTGGAATAGATAATTAATCAATGTGGGACAAATCTCAACACTCCTCCACACGTGCAACCCCTGACGACTCGCACATGGAGAGGTAAACAAAGGATCTGGAACACATGGATCACAATGAAATAAAGTGCAACTATGGTACAAACAAAGGGGAAAAGCCTCCGAAAGCCTAGCTTTGATACCATGTTAAAGCATCCAACTCCAAACCAATTGGCAAAGAGTGGAGAGGCTGCCCAAGCTCATATAGGTTGTGTTTGGTTGTGAGTTTAGTTTAGTTTAGTTTTGGTAGTGGGTGGAGAGAGAAATAGAGTAATGATTAAAGATAGAGGTAATAATTGGAGAGAGATAGAGAGAGATGAGAAAGTAATAATTGAAAAAATAGGGTAATGATTGGAGAAAGAAATAGGGTAATGATTGAAAATAAAACTAAAACTAAAACTAAACGGTGAATCGAACAAAGCCATACTAGTTTTGGAGGAGATAATTAACCAATGTGGGACAAATCCCAACAATCCGAATCAACGTACTGAACCAATATGAACCAATATGACACTTCGTAGGAGATTGTGCTGTGTCACAAATGGGCGCGACATTTATCCAAACCAAGGTGTCCGATCCTTAGGATCCAAGTAGCCGAGCATTAGGAATATCAACTGGGAGGTTGGGCCAGTCACTTTGACCGAACGACCTTTCGTGTCTGAACCCTGATATTTCGTCCCACTACAAAACCCTAACGAGGTACGTGCTACTCGGCTCTTAAACCCTAGTCCTGGACTTTCTCTCTTGAGCACATACTTGCTAGACCGTTGGAGTGCCTTTCTGGTTGGCCTTTGACTGGTTTGGCACTAACCTTGCGCTACCTGTGCATGCTAAGGTGGGCGAAGCTAGGTCGCACGAGAGGTTAACCAGAGGACTCGACAAGGGACCCTTTCTGATCATCAACCTTCACAATTAGGCTTTTTGGAACTTGGACGGCATCGTCCTGTATTTTGATTTCCACTCTGTTTGGTTATTTGATTATTTTACATGCACAAGTTAAAAAACCCACCCAAGGGTAAAAACAAAAACATTAGGAGTACTATATATATGGTCTCGAATAAGAGAACCCATTACAACATTGTTAAACTGAGCAATAGTATTGGAAACCCAAAAACTAGGGTTATTTTGGCTTTGTTCGGTTGCCATCTTAGTTTTAGTTTTAATTTTCTTTCCAATCATTACCCTACTTCTTTCTCCAATCATTATCCTATTTCTCCAATTATTACTTTCTCATCTCTCTCTATCTCTCTCCAATCATTACCCCTATTTTCAATCATTACTCTATTTCTCTTTCTACCCACTACCAAAATTAAACTAAACTAAACTCCCAACCAAACACTACCTTTCTCATTACGTTAATTTATACAAGACTAAGAGAATAATTACACCGAGACCCTTATCTTCTAATCTAATTACATAAGGGCTCAATTACACGCTAATTACACATACACCCATAAGTTGGTGCGAAGATATCAATCAAGCCCAACTTGAACACAGCGGGGTGGAAACTCTTGCTACCAAGCCCTTTTGTGAATATGTCAGCCAATTGATCCTCCGATTTCACAAAAGGCATACATATCAACCCATCACTCAGCTTCTCCTTGATGAAGTGCTTGTCAATCTCTATAAGCTTCGTTCTGTCATGTAGGACAGGATTATGAGCAATGTTGATGGCAGCTATATTGTCACAGTAAAGTTTCATAGGACTACTATCAGAAATTTCCAAATCACGTAATAAGGTTTGAAGCCACAAGAGCTCACAAACACCATGAGCCATAGCTCTATACTCTGCTTCTGCGCTTGATCTAGCAACTACTGATTGCTTCTTACTTCGCCAAGTGACCAAGTTCCCTCCAAGGAAAGTACAGTAGCCCGAAGTAGAGCGTCTATCATCCACAGATCCAGCCCAGTCAGCATCAGTGAAAACCTCCAATCTCAGGTGACCATGATTAGAGAACAAAATTCCTTTCCCTGGAGTTGACTTGAGATACCTCAAGATACGATAAACTGCATCCAGATGTGGAGTATGAGAATCATGCATAAACTGACTAACAACACCAACTACATAAGTAACATCCGGTCGAGTGTGAGCTAAGTATATCAATCGACCCACAAGTCGTTGATACCTCTCCTTGTCAGTGTGCTTTCCCTCATCTCCACTAAGATGATGGTTCGCCTCAATAGGAGAATTTGCAGGTCTACAACCTAACATACCTGTTTCTTCCAAAAGATCAAGTATATATTTCAGTTGGGAGATAAAAATACCTCTATCAGACCTTGCCACCTCCATCTCTAGAAAGTATCTCAATGATCCTAAATCCTTAATTTCAAACTCTTGAGCCAGATTAGACTTAAGATTAAGAATCTCGTCCACATCATTGCCTGTCATTATTATATCATCAACATAGACAATAAGGACAGCAATCTTACCAGCAGCTCCCTTGATGAACATAGTATGATCTGCATGGCTCTGTTTGTATCCAAACCTCAACATAGCCTTCGAAAATCTGCCAAACCAAGCCCTAGGTGACTGCTTCAATCCATAGAGAGCCTTTTTCAACCTACAGACCTTTCCTTCAGTTTCAGAGGAAGAAAAACCTGGAGGTATATCCATATATACCTCCTCCTCTAATTCACCATGAAGGAAAGCATTCTTCACATCAAACTGTTGTAGGGGCCAATTCAAATTTGCAGCACATGATAGTAGGGCTCGTACAGAGTTCATCTTAGCTACCGGAGCAAACGTCTCCTCGTAATCAATACCATAGGTTTGAGTAAGACCCTTGACAACAAGTCTCGCCTTGTACCTATCAACAGTACCATTAGAATTCTGCTTAACAGTGAAAACCCACTTGCATCCCACTGATTTCTTCCATTTTGGAAGTGATACTAGCTCCCAAGTACCATTCTTTTTCAAAATTGTCATCTCCTCTACCATAGCTCCTTTCCACTTAGGTATCACCAGTGCATCCTACCAATTCTGTGGAATAGATATAGAAGAAAGAGACGAAACAAAGGCATGGTACAAAGGAGATAAACGATCATAAGAAACAAATTGGGAGATAGGATGTAGGGTGCATGACCTGACACCTTTCCGAAGAGCAACAGGAAGATTATCAGAATCAATAAAAGGAGGTTCAATGGGAGAGGATTCATTACCAGATGAGTCGGCTGAGGAATCCAGAACTGGAGCAGGCAATTGTGATTGACAAGGTGGCATCACACAGGGGAGCTTTCCATTTTTCCGGCTAGTTCTAGTATAGACTTGCAAGTCAGGTCTTTGCCACCGTTGTGATCTATTCTCGATATCACCACCAATATCATGTGTTGCTCTTTCTGGAGATACTGGTTCCACTTCAGAGTTTCCCTTCTCCCCCTCACCATGATTAAAAAATAATTCCTCCCCCTGACCATGACTATAAACCTCCCTCATCTCTTCCTGCCTATGCCTATGCTCTCCCTGAAGAGATGGAGTGGAGGGAGAGTAAAACGGATCAGTTTCCCAAAAAGTGACATCCATAGAGACAAAAAAATTTCCTAGAGGATGGATCATAACACTTATAGCCCTTCTGGGTAGGAGAGTACCCAATGAAAATACATTTATGGGCTTTAGGACCCAACTTGCCACCAGAGGGATGAGGAGTATGAACAAAACAGACACAACCAAAAACTCTAGGAGGAAGAGTCAGGACATGAAAACTACCAGGGAGACACTCAATGGGAGTTTTAAAATGGAGAATACTGGATGGCATACGGTTAATAAGGTAAGTTGCAGTCAAAATTGCTTCACCCCATAAATATTTGGGAACATTCATAGTAAATAATAGAGAGCGAGCAACCTCAGCAAGATGACGATTTTTGCGTTCAGCGACTCCATTTTGTTGTGGAGTGTCAACACAAGTTGTCTGAAAAAGAATGCCATTGTCATCCAGAAAGGACCGAAAAATCCTATCGATATACTCAGTGCCATTGTCACTACGTAGAATTTTTATATTCGCATCAAATTGAGGGCGCACCATCGCATGAAAAGATTTAAAACAAGAAAAGACTTCACTCTTTAATTTAAGTAAATACGCCCAAGTAACACGAGAATAACAGTCAATAAAAGTGACAAACCAGCTGTAAGAGAGGTAACAGGAGAAGGACCCCAAACATCAGAATGAATAACCATAAAAGGAGAGGCACTCCGTTTATTAATAGGTGCGTAAAAAGAACGTCTATATTTTCCAAGCTCACAAGCTTCACAGAAAAACTGACTCCTAGAACAATGCTTAATTAAAGTAGGGAAAAGTTTCTCTAAAATTCCAAAAGAAGGATGACCCAATCTACGGTGCCACTGATGTAACATAGAAAGAGGTGAACTCGTATCTGCTTGTAGAGCATGATCACATGACATAGGTGAACGAGGTGCAGACTCCAAAAAATAGAGGCCATCTTGTGCTTTACCACTGCCAATCACTGAGCCCGTGTCTAGTTCCTGAAAAACACAATGAGTAGGAAAAAAGGTCACTGAACAATTTGCAGAACGAGTAAGACTATTAACGGACAAAAGGTTAGTGGCAAAATTTGGAATATGTAGGACTGAAGAGAGGGAAATAGAGGGAGAATAGCGAACGGAACCTTTCCCTTAAATAGCAGAGAACGATCCATCTGCTATCCTGACCTTATCCTTACCAGAACAAGTAGAGTAAGAATCAAATATAGAGGAACAACCTGTCATATGATCTGAAGCACCGGAATCGATAATCCAAGGAATTGCAGAAGAGGCAGTAAAAGCACTAGTCGGAATACCTGTGTGAGCAAAATAGGAGGAAGTGGCAATTGCTGTAGAAGTAGGAGCTATAGTAGATGAAGAATCAGCCCGAGCCATTAGGCGCCTGAGAGCTTGCATCTCCCCCCGGGAAAAACCACTAATATGATCAGAAGACGCCAGAACCCCAGTATTGAACCCAGAATCAGACAAGGTAGACTCCGAAACATGGGCTTGAGCCTGAGAACGCATGAAACCACGACCTCGACCACCGCGTCCACCCCCTCGCCCACGAGAGGGACGATCATGCAACTTCCAACAGAAATCCCTGGTATGGCCGGTGTTGTGGCAATGATCACACCGGAGTGACTCCCGATCAATAGGCCCACTGCTAGTACCAGACTGTGATTTACCACTCTGTGGAACAAGCCCACCCTGAGGAATGGCAACCAAGGCAGAACGATCAGGAATAGGAGTGTCCAACATAGCACCTCTCCTACTCTGCTCCTGCTGAACAATGGCATAGGCCTCGGCCAACGACGGAAACGGAATACGACCCAACACCTGCACTCTAATCGGATCATATGCTATATCAAGTCCAGCCAAAAAATCATAAACACATTCCTTTTCCAACCGCTTTAACCAAGCAGCAGCATCAACAGCACAAACAGCCTGAAATCCCTGATAATAATCAAATTCCTGCCATACTCCATTCAAGTCAGCAAAATACATAGCAACGGAACGATGAGTTTGTTCGAATGTACGGAGCCTCTTCCTCAATTCAAAACACTGTGCATCATTTCCTTGTTGGGAATAAGTTTGGGCGGCAGTAGTCCAAATCTTATGTGGAGTATCAAGAAGCAGAAAAGTATGACGAATATCAGCTCTCATAGAATTAAATAACCAGGTCATAACTAACGATTTTTAGATTTAAATTTCTTCAGTTCAATAGTCTCAACAGGTGGAGAAACAGGACCCTCAACGTACTCTGACATCCCTTTGGCCTCGATGGCTAACGTAAAAGTGCGAGACCAAATCAAATAATTTGTTCCATCCAATTTAATATGACAAATATCTAGAGAAGAGTTATCTAGAGTCCCCACGCGACTCAACTCATCTTTGACATTAGCGGAAGCTTGTTGTTTATCCTCTGACATTTCAACAGCAAAGTAGAACCTCCAAATGCACAATGGCCAGTCAAACAAATGTAACCCAGTTGGGTCTTGTCTAAAGCAAACAAAGCACTATATAGTGCCCAAAAAAAAAACAGACAGATAGTGTAAAATAGGCCCAACAGAACTGCACGAATCTATAGTTATGGAGCCAAATCAATTTTGAGTCAAAATACCCATCAATCTGTGCTCTGTCCCTCAGAAAAAACTTTCTGCAACCTGACCCAAACTTCCAAACACCTCGCAAGGAAGACCCAGGGTCCGAAATACCTTGGAACTTCAGAAAACAAGTGCAGAGAAGCGGAACCCAGTTAGTTCCGAGTGCAGAGGAGCAAAACCCAGATTGTGTAAGGTCGCCGGAGGTCCGGCGAGGCTTGGAGAAGATCTGGCGAGGAGAAACAAAACAGAACGACGCAGATCTGGCTTGTAACAGGACTGGGTTCAGCCACACGACCTCAAAGACGACTTGCGTAGCAATGAAATCGTCAAAAAAGGCTGGAGACGAGCTCGTCTGTTATTTAAGAACCAGACAGAGCACTCGTCGGTCTTAAAGATAGCTGACGGAGGAGGTTCAAAGGCTGATGGAGATAGTCGCCAGGTATCGTACGCTCTGATACCATGTTAAACTGAGCAATAGTATTGGAAACCCAAAAACTAGGGTTATTTTCTCATTATGTTAGTTTATACAAGACTAAGAGAATAATTACACCGAGACCCTTATCTTCTAATCTAATTACACAAGGGCTCAATTACACGCTAATTACACATACACCCATAACTTAACAAACATGGATTTTGTTTGTTTTGGTAAACAAAAATAGAGAAAAGATAAGATGACATAAACAGTTACACATAGGTTTAGGCTGCATCAATTGAAAATGTACCAACAATGGGAAGATAGAACGAAGAGGGAACAGTAGTCTATAACCACTTCTGAGCAATGGTCTTTACACTTATGCATTGGTTCTTGTGATAAAATCCATCTATTATGTATCATAGCTGCATCTTTTACTTCATTGGAGCTTTAGATTCTTCATTGGCCTGCTGATATACAAATGAAGCAGGGAGACAAAGGTGCGTTAGTTCTTCAAGAAACCTGATGCATTTATAGAGGATTCTAACTACAGAAAAATTAGATTCTAACTATATCCAACAAGCGATTGTTTTGAGATAGGCTGGGGACAAATGGTGGAGGGTTACATTGGAATTTGAAGGATAGATAAAGAATCTGATGAGGCTATAGGCAATTTTTATCTAAACAGGAATCACGGGATAATATACATGTCTTATGAGGTGGCCGGAGATCTAAAACTAGGACTATGCGCATGTGATCCGAAACAAGTAGGATTACATTTCATGCAGAATACTTTTGGATGTTGAATGGATACGTTTACTTTTGTAAACTATTTCTGTTGCTCAGCTCTTCTCAATTGGGAGGGGTTTTCACGACTGGTGTCAATGTTGGCTTCCACAAATGGTAACAATGGTGACCTAACTTGAACAAGATGTCTGTTAACTATTGTGAGCATGGATTGATTAAACATTTCTAATGCGAATATACAGTCTAATTTGTTTCCACATATGGTCTGTCTAGTGGACTTTTTTCCTAATTCTAGCCTGTTGTAACAAATGGAACGTAGATGGTATAAGTACAAAATAGATTTTCTAGCACTAGCTGATTGGATCATGGCACACAATCCCTTGAATAGCGGTACAGAAAACTCAAGAATGCAATGCATATATATTGTTTGGAGTCTTTGGACTTTGTTGAGTGATGGGTGAAGAGAATTACCATAACACTACCTCTGGCCATTATAAATGGCTCTACCATTGTTTCCACCGGACCTGTAACTGGGCAGAGGGACTTGGTCAGATTCTATTTGCATGATGTCCTTCAGAAGGATCTCGTAATGCCTTTTTACTTCCTCTTCTGATTTTCCACCCACTGCCCTGGCTACATTTTGCCAGCGATCTGGTGTGTCCTTGTCAAAATAGGCTAAAGCCTCCTCGAACTGCTTGTTCTGCTTGGGTGTCCACGACGAGCTAGAACTACGCGAAGAAGTGATAGAGCTTGATGCCATTTCTATTAGTGACCACAAGTAAGAATTCAGAGGAGTTCAGTGAAAGAAAAGCGATGGAGACAAAAGTGAAAAATAGTCAATAGAAGGGAAGAAATTTGCAAGAGTAAAGTATGTCCTCTCAGTAAAGGGAGAAGACTGAAGTCAAGGGGTTGGTATGGGTAAGAGATTGCCATGGCAACTTTTATATAGAAAGATGAAAATGTGGTAACTGGTTAAGAGAGGAGTAATTCGGTAGTTTATTTATTTATTCGTCTTTGGGGGGAGGTAAAGCAAGATTTGATTCGTTTGCGTAGAGGTCACAACATGAAACAAAGCTAAGAAGGAGAAGATAGATAAGAGAATCAAAGAAGAGTGTCAAAGGACAAGCCCTTCCTGAATTCCTTTTGAAAAGTCATTTTCTTGTCTTTTAATAATATCGTCTGCAAGTGGATTTAGGGAATTCACCCAGATGGTGGGGATTAGATCCCTCAATTCCAAGCCTAGCCGTTGAGATCGATATGCCAACAATGTGAATCCCTATCACAAGAATAAATTCGCTTAGATATTCTGTCACATTAAATGAGATCCTAATAGCTTCTTATTCCATATTCCCATCAACTTTGCAAAAACAGTAATCTTCATCATTCTCAGAGTAGGAAGTGAATAGTCATAAGCGAAAACACAATGTGGGATAAATGATATGGCAATACAAATGATACTGCAATAGTAGTTACTTGCGGCTAATGAAAGTTTAAAGCTACTAATGCCCTTAGAGGCCTTATAATAACTTATGCCCTCTACTCGTGCTATTAAGTTTTTTTTTTCCCGACTGAAGTCTTCTATATGCCGGGGAAAAAACTGCCTTTGGGGCAAGAGTAACCATCCGAGCACGTCGACGGGGACTCCATGAGAGCAGCGTTGATTAAATTCCTGTGATTTGCCATGTTATTATTCCTTTTGCTTACTGCTGACTAATCGCAGCTGAGAATTTTGTGCTTTGAGTTTTATCTCCTCATCTTGGAACCTGATGTCGTCTTCATATGAAATTTTGAGTTGAACAAAAAATTTTGTTTTTAATAAAATTAATGCTTATATCATTTTAACAGGTGCTTAATCAAGTTGTGTTTCTTCCCTAAAAGGAAGGTTAGGGTAGACCCAACTTGGTTCCTTTGCTTTGAGATACTACCCATGTTCCTTTGCTTTGAGATACTACCCATGAACATGCAGGCCGTGGTGGGCACTTCTCATGGGTTATATTCAAGCCAATGGCACTGGGAATCCGTATAAAAAGTACACCATTGCTTTCATATCTAGAATCCTTATCATCTCTGGTCCATCTCAGAGAAAGTTGATGTCAATGGGTTCCACTCCACCCTTTCAGAAAGGATCTTCTGAGTTGGATCCTTCCCTATGATTGAACTACTATTCCGAATAGGCTTTTCACACGGTGGGTGTTTTTGTATAGCCTTCATTAACACAACAATGCTGCATATTTAGAATTTTAACTAGAATTTTTAATTCATGGACCAGAATCATTTTGGGTGTGACCCACTCCATATCAACATTGAAAAACAAGACTTGGAACTACAAAAGCAAATGAGAAGCAACACTTAAATAGGAGAGATGAAGATAGATTTTGGACCAATATTTTAATATACTTCTGCTCGATCATGAGATATATGTTGGTGCTTCCAATATGCATCTAGCCATGTCCATAAAC
>BPLS01000435.1:0-11069 GCA_019656275.1 Rhododendron kiyosumense
GGGGGGAATACTTGGTAGAGAGAGAAAGGAAACTTAGAAATGGGGCTTGAATGTAGCATTTATATGCAGGGGTAGAATTGTAAATGAACATATAACCCTTCCATGTCTTGGTGAGTAGTTTCTCGCATGCTATGAAATTGGAAATTTCAAAACTGCATACCATTACCATGTATTGGCAAAATGACCTGGTCTTCTGCATTGTCGGATGATTTCCCCTATAACTTCTTATTAGGCGGCTAGGCACATGACAAAGTATCACTATCACCTCCGCCTACAAGGATTCAAAAAACACATATACATTGACCAAGGCTCAAACCATTAACCATATAAGACTTTTTTCATCACAAGTATCCTGTTGCCTACTTGCCTTCCGCTTACAAACAACAATATTCTTCCCCAACATTTCTTTGGGAAACTTAGAGAGAGAGAGAGAGAGAGAGAGAGAGAGAGAGAGAGAGAGAGAGAGCATGTTTGATGGACCAGAAATTTGGGAATTTCTTATGTGGGTCATCCCACTGGTGGTGAGTGTGATTCAGGCCGTTCGACAACCAATTGTGGAGGACGTTATACATCGCAGCGTTGATGCTTTATGTGGTTTTTTGTCGGAGGAATTGGGGAGATTGTGGCGATTCGCCCGTCAGAAGAAGCCACAGGTTAGCGGTAAACATGAAACTACTCCCTCCGTCCCAAATTCATTGTCCTTTCTTGATATTCGTGCAGTTTTCAATCGCTTATATCTTTCAATGTGAATCTCCAAAAATATGCAATATGGATCTTATTTGATAGATTTCAATTTGTTCTATAATACAAAGATGTCAAAATCATGAAAAATATTATAGATTGAAAGATATAAGCAAGAGACAAAAAAGTGAAAAAGGAATAATGGACAATGAAAATGGGACGGAGGGAGTATCTTTTTAGCTTTGCTTTAATTCTTTGACTACTGTGTTTTTGTTTATATTATAGTTTTTGAGTCCCGAAAAAGACTTCCCCCATCCTTTTAGTATCTATATATATACTTACAGAGGTTCTGAGTACCGTTTTGGACCTGATACCGAATTTGTCATTGAAATGGTACGTAGCACGTTACCAGCTGGTACTGTTTTGGATTTATCGTTATTTTAGTTAGAATACGGACCTTTTTTGGGACTTTTAAGGGGTCCTCATTTTAGTTAAAATACGGACCTCCCTATTTCTCCCATTTTCCGATTGAATTTCAATGATCCAAGCCGTTCAATGTGATCAAAATGTAATTTGAAGGGTATTCTCGAGAATTCAGCAAAAAAAATGACCAAAAAGGATTTGATTTGAGCGGTTTTTATTTGAATCATTCAATAAAAAAGTGTTCGGAACTGTTTGGATGAAGCCTTTTTTGGTCATTTTTTTTTTGCCAATTTCTCGCGAGTATCCTTAAAATCACGCTCTGAATACATTAAGTGGCTCGAATCATCGAAATTTGATCAGAAAAAGGGAATCCGTATTTTAATTAAAATGTGGAACCCCTCATTTGAAACAAACCCGTATAAATACATAGACATATATAAACTGGGGCGGGGTAGGGGGGGGTATATTGGGGTGGGTATAGGGGCAAGACACTATAACCCCAAACCCGCCCGATGAGAAAATTTCCCCGACCCCAACCCTATACCCAAAAATGTGGTGAAAAACCCGCCCGTTCAGGCGAGGCATATTGCCAAGCTATCTCCAAAAGATAAATGCACGTTCCAAATACCCAATGCAATTATTTCACTATTTTTTTATTCCATTTTCAAAGGGGTGATATTTATCTTCCCAAAACTAGCTTTGTGTAGTCATATTTCCCAAAAAGGAGAAAAACGTTCAATTGTGGTGTGGAAACTTCACCCATAGTGAATATAGATCTATCAACTGTAAGATTGCTAGAGAAGACCAAGAGGAGTCAAATGTCGCTCCGATCTTTTTCTCTCTTTTCCCTCCATTTCCCTATTTTCTCCTTTTTCTCGCTGTTTTGCAAAATACTGGCCGAAATTGCTGGAAACACCATCTCGCCCGGAATTGCCGGTTTCTACCTGTAAGGCCTGGTATTGAGACCGGGGCGGTATTGTAGGGCTAGAGTACCGTCTTTTCACCAAACCAGTACATGTTGGAAAAAATGTCGGCATTCACTCAATATTCCAGAGAACAATTTCATTAACAACGATGCAATTACAAGATTGAATCCAGTTACGAAATACAAAAACAGTAGACTGTATACAAAGACGAGAATAAGAGATACGAACAGAAATCTTTGGATTGAAACCGAGTCCTGTGTGGTACCACAGTCTCCTTAAGAAATATTCTCCGCCTTCCATGGGTGTTGTAGGTTGCATCGGCGACTTTCTCTCAGGGTTGGCTCGGCTAAACCACAAGCTGTCGGAACACCACCGTCGGCTGCCTTGGTGAACTGACTACCGCTTGTCTCTCTCTCTCAAAGAACGAATCTCAGGACTTGTTAGGACTACTCTGAATTTTCTTGTGTCTGTACAAAAACGGGATGTCCCTTTTTATAGCAAAAGACCCAAGCTGATAACTCCCATAGTAAATTTTGGCCATTGAATTCTGGAATTGATTTCTGCCATGATGAGGGAGGGGAGGTTACGGGAATAATTGACCATCATGGGAGGGTTACGGGAGTTACAGATTTCCACAATCAATACGTCTATTGATTGTGATGCGTCCAGATTCAACGAACCCGAGACTGGTTGCCTTGAAAGACCCTCCAAAATCTCGGTTCCATACACCCGAAATTCCGTAAATTTCCAACAGTACATACCAGCCAATACGAAACGGTATTCATATACTTACCATTCTGAGTTGGTTGATTTTGAACGTATAGAAAGATAAGCAAAAGTATGAATTACCAATGGTTTGACCGTTTAACCGCAGATGACCTTTTTGAAATTTACTATAAGGCTCCGTTCCGGAACGCTTCTGAAAAAATAAGTACTTATTTTACAACTTCTCATTCAAAAATAATAAGGGCTATTCCACAAAATTCAAATGAAAAGTTCCTTTCACATTTTTAAACTCAAAAATAATATAAATGAAAAAAAAATCAATTTTTTTTGCACCGTATTAAAGATCTCAATGAGATCTATCAAACAAGATCCATAGTGATACGAAAATTATTTACATAAACACATGATTTTTGAGCTTGAAGTTGCCTTATACAAAAAATAAGACTGTTGCTATGATAATGGGCGCCGGCGGAGGAAAATCGCACCGGCGGCCAAGCCGAGCAGTCTCCGGCCACCGGACGGCCGATCCGAGCCGTCCAAAAATTCTAAAAAAAAAAACCAAGGGGATCATATATACACAGAAAAGGGGTGCTCGGATCAAGCCCCCTACACACCTTGGATGCCGTTGATTCCCGCGCAGGCCCCCTTGGCTTTTTTTTTAGAATTTTTGGACGGCTCGGATCGGCCGTCCGGTGGCCGGAGACTGCCCGGCGTGGCCACCGGTGCGATTTCACTCCCGGCACCCATTGGTACCTATATAAATTCTTAAATCTTCTTATTTTTCAGGAACAGGAGTTCTTATTCAACAAAAAATAAGAACTTATTTCATTTCTGGAACACAGCCTAATGACCACATCAATTCCGATAGCCCCATCTCTCCCTCCCAAATTTTGGAGGGCCACGTAAAAGTTTTTGCGTCTCTCTCATGCAATTTGGGGAACCACCAACACACGATCACATCCACCATTGTTGAATTGAAGAAGTCCGAAAATTCGATTGGACCGGTGAGTCTTAAGCAGCTCGGTGATACTATTCCTTTTTGTTTTCCTGATCATTGTCTGACTACCGTACGTGTGTCACCGGAGTTCTGGTGCGCGCACTTTGGCCGAGATCGACGCTGCCCATAAATGAGTTTTGAGCGTTGAGTCTTGTGTGCCAGTAGGTGATGATCATAGAAGTGTATTCCCGGTCGCTGTCTGTCGAGGTAGTACGTCACACGGGCAATTTAAACGCTGGTGCTTGGGATCGGAACATTAGCAAGAAATAGTAAACAGCTTTTCCGCTCTACGCGTTGGAAAATAGGAAAGAGGTCCAGCCGTCCAGTAAACAAGAGTGTTTTGTTTATTTCCAATTCCAATTGCCATCTCTCTCTCCGTGTTGAAACTTCTAAACGTAAATGGGAGTAAAGGCCCTTTATTTAAGAAAAAGAAAGGGTAGCGTGTTCTTTTACATCTACCGTAAACAAAGTTATGAGTTGCAGTTTACCCCAAAATTACTGGAAGACGAAATTTTTTTTTAATCAGCAATAGAGAAAAAAAAAAAACAAGGAAGTTTGAATATCAATAAAGAAACGGAGGGAGTATTTTTTTTTGTAACAATAAAGAAACAGATTTTACGAATCATGGAAAAAAAGAATGCAAAGATTAAAGGGAAAGAAAGCATGACGACATCACAATCAGAAGCAAGATTCCCAATATGCAGGTTGACACCCTACCCGGCCCCTTGACAATCATTTTTATGATTTTATTCTACGGTATAAAAGTTGTCTGGTTTATATACAATTTTTTGTATTCTTAATTCGAACAATTAACTGCTTTGTTAAATTACAATTGCCGAGCTTGAAGTTTAGATTTTTTTTTTTGTCAATCGATAGAAGAGATCACAACCAACCTAACAACTCAATCAATACAAAAAATAAGCTCATTATATAGTAGAAATAAAGAAAGAGGGGAAAATCCATCTAAAGAAATACCCACACGCAAGTGGGGAGATTCAAACTCTTAGCCTCCGGGTGAAATGCAAAACTTCTGGCCAACTAAGCTAGCCTCCAGTTGGTTGCTTAAAGTTTAGATTGGACATGCATTAAAGGTTAGATAAGACAAGCATTAAAGCTAAATGTAGTTTCAATCTTTTGCTAATGTTACTAATTTTTCATTCAAATGTTAATCGGAGTACTATTTGATGTAGAAAATAATCTGAGGGCATGATCTTCGATTATTTTGTGTTTAAACCTCTCTGAAGGATTTCAAAGGTTAAACTCTAGAAGGTATATTTTTCAGATTAGTTCTCTTGTACAAGACACAGAATGAGCAAACCCTCGTTGAGGGTGAACAAAGCGAGGTTGAACAAAATTACTCTAAAATAATCTTGTGATGTTTGACTTATAATAGGCCACATCCTGAAATCTCTCTCCAACTACTAATTAATCATTTTGTCCTAAAGTTAAGGGTTGAACAAATATTTTCCCCTCCATCTCTATACAATTCCCGATAAAAAATCTTTATACTATTCGTATTACTATCTCTATGTTTTTAGGTGGTAGATTTACAGAAGATAGTGAAAGAGCTGGACGCACAAATCTCCCGAGTCAAAGCAGAGAATGAAGTGCTGAGAGAGAAGAACGGAGCAATCGAGAAACAGGTTGAGTTAGCCAAACTTTTCTGCATGGTTTTATTTTGTGTACCAAAATTTATTAATCTTCAAACAAAGAATAAAAAGATTGAACTCATTGAAGGGAAACGAAGCAAAATGCCTTCAAAAGAGAGGATTGGGGGACTGTGTTGTGTAGTTTCGTGCTGCACAGCGTGATGCGCAGCTTTCAGTGAGGCTTTTCAGGCATCGGTCCGACGATCGGAGACGTTCACCGCGTAGAGCTCGTCGAGTTCTACATATGCACCAAAAATTAGCTTGATCAAATATCATTAAGTGCCTCATTGAATCATATATAACTTGAAAAAAAATGAATCCTAATGGATACGAAACACTGGATCAAAACCACTAAATCTATTTTTTTCAAGTTATATATGTTCCGATGAGGCACTTAACAATATTTGATCGAGCTAATTTTTGGTGCACATTTAGAACTCGACAAGCTCTACGCAGTGAACATCTCCTATCGTCAGACCGATGCCGGAAAAGCCTCGTCGAAGACTGCGCAGCACAATACTGCACAGCATAGTCCCCCAGTCCACAACAAGAAGCAAAATTCCCAACATGGTTGGCAGCCAAGCCTCTCAATGTAAAAGTTTTTTGGTTTATATACAACTCTTTTTGTTGTTTTAATATGATTAACAATTAACTGCTTTGTTAAGTTTAAATTAATTGACCTGATGTTGAGATTTAGACAAGCATTAAAGATAAATTTAGTTTCAATCTTTTGCTAATATTACTCATTTTCATCCATATGTGAAATGCTTGTGTGTAATTTGATATCCTCCTCCCTTGTGTCAAATTTGACACGTGATGTTAAAAAATTACTTTCATCATTTTACTCCAAAACTTCCTAAATTTAATAAATTTGACATGTTGGTTGGAGATGTCAAATTCTAACATGCATGTTCTCTAACATGCATGTAAAATTGCCATGTAAGTCTTCAAAAAATTTCATATCCTCAAATTCGAAGCCAAGGTTGGAGATGCTAATATCTCTCACAAAGTACTTCGCGTTTTCTCCTAAAATTAAGGGAGGAACAAATTTTCTCTTCTTTATCTCTATACCATTCTCAATAAATAAAAAAAACCTCTATATATACCATTCTTATCACTAACTCTATGTTTCTTAGGTAGTTGATTTACAGAACATAGAAGACGACTTGAAGGCAAAAGTCAAAGAAGTAGAAGCAGAGAATGAAAAGCTGAGTAAGAGGAACCAAAATATGAAGAAAAAGGTTGAGTTCGCGAAACACTTTATGCATGATTTGATACTACGTACATTTTCATAGTTATTTGTAAAACTTTTTATGTAATACAGCTTTTTGAAATTCTAATATGAAAAATTAATTTCTTTATTAAATTAAATTCACTTGATGTTTGGATTAGACTAGCATTAAAAATAAATGCAGTTTATTTTTATAGGTCGATAAAAAAAGAAGTTAAATGTAGTTTCATTCTTTCGCTAATAGTATTAGTCATTTCTCCCCCAAATTAAAGCTTTATATGAGTACTACTTGAGATAAAAAAAAAAAAAATAACCCAAAAGGAACGTAAATTCATGGTTTAGGTTATTTTTTTGGGAATTTTTGTCTCTTCATTGTATTAGAGATGAATGCACTAAAAAGAGTTTTACACCTAAAAGCCATTTCTAGAGTTCCAACCCCTAATATTCACAAACTACTGCACGTTTTCTTCTAAATTACGAAATGAACAAATATTTTCTCCTCTATCTCTATACCATTCGCAATCAGGAAAAAAAAAAAAAAACCATTCTTATCACTAGCTCTATATTTTTCAAGGCGGTTGACTTACAGAAGATAGTGGAACAATTGAAGATAGAAATTGAGGTGGCAGCTAAGAAAGAAGTGCAACTGAAGAACCAAATCGATGATTTGGTAGCTAAGAATGAAGTGCTAAGAAGGAGCACCGGAGTACTGGATAAAAAGGTTGAGTTAGCCAAACTTTTCTACATGATTTTTATAGAATGTTATAAAAGTCAGATTTGTTTGCATACAACTTTTGAACTTTGAACAAATCCAAAAAAAAAATTTGAACGTTTAGTTTGAATAATGAACAGCTTTGTCAATTTAAAATTAGGTTCAAATTTAGATAAGACGAGCATTAAACTTAAATGTAGTTCTAAACTTTGATGAAAACTACTCCTTCCCCACCCAGTTAATGTTTATTAGAGTAATATTTGAGATAGACAATTCTTAAAGGAAAGTAAATTCGTTGTTTAAGTTAAAATTTGGGAAACTTTTCTCCCAGCCCTTTACTTTATACACTTTAAGGGTTATAACTGTAAAAGTCCTTTATAGAGATGTAACCCCAAAATCCCCTTTTTCTGATTGTTTTCTAGTAGGCCACTTCCTAAGATTTCTTACTAACTGGTGAACGTTTTCTCCTAAATTTAATGAATGAACAAATAATCTCCCCTCTATGTCTATATCATTCCCGGCCAAATAAATCTCTATACCAATCGTATCACTATCTCTATATTTTTTTAGGTGGTTGATTTACAGAAGATAGAGGAAGAACTGAAGACAAAAATCAAAGAGGCTGAAGTAAAGAATAAAGTGCTGAGGGAGAAGAACGAAGCACTGGAGAAAAAGGTTGAGTTATCCACACTTTTATGCATGACTTTATACTTCACCCTGTTGTTAATTGTATATGTTGATACCTTTATTCTTTTACAACCTTTTATACAACAGTATTAATGAAAACTTCATCCTATCTAGTTCAGCTAGTGCAGTCACCAGTCCCTCTTTCGGGTCAATATCAAGGAAGTTTTGGTGGGCAAATCTTGAGTTTAACCTTTGAAGGCAAATTAGTTCATTTTAGATTCAAACTTTGAATTGGATTTTTGAAAGCTTCTTATTTTGATACCACTTCTAACCAAGAACAATATTTCGTGTTGTGTTAATGTGCAGAGCAATATTGGTGAAGAATGTTGTGTTAATGTGCAGAGCAATATTGGTGAAGAAGGATGGATACCTTTAGGGCCGTGGGGAGGGAATGGGGGTTCACACTGGGCTTACAAGGTCGACATCGCGCCTATATTGCAGATAACTCTTGGTTATGGATCAGTTGTCGATTCAATTATAATCACAAGTAAAAGCTGCGATGGCAATGTTATAGGATGCTCCAACAGATTTGGCGGTTCCGGTGGCAAATCTACTATAACGGTGTCGCCCTGACCCTCTTTAATTTATTCATAGACCAGGACATAGATGGATTTGGATCAATGCACGTGGGTGCCACACACATCGAACGATTTTGGATCCATCTGTGTCCGAATTCAGCATTTTCGTTTGTGTCTATAACACATATATATATTTTTAAATCTTCTTATCTAATTGTTAAGACGAATACATAGGCAAGTAAATTACTTAACCAAAACCCTGTGCAAGTGGCAACATGGATGATCTATAAATTCAGATATCCTAAGTTCAAAACTTGGGATGATCTATAAATTCAGACATTCTGAGTTCAAAACTTGACAACCTCTTGAGAACTAGGTTTGAAAAGAGAAATCTCTTGTAAATCCCCTAGTTCCGGCGCAGATGACTCCTTTGAGCATACTGGAAAGGGGAATAATCGAGAGGTGCGGGTAAGCTAACCCGAACACTGCTAAATAGATGAACCGAGGAAAAAAAATGTTTATCCAAAAACTACAATAATTTTAGATGATTGTTATTTTTTTTATGCATTCCAAACAAAGTCCTAATACATACTTTCACTTGTTTAGTTGTGCATTGACAGTTCAGTAGAGCAACTCTCGGAAATAAACCTGACATATGGAGACTGGAATGGAATGACTCTAATCACATCGCTCTCTTTTTGTTCAAATCGGGGCAGATATGGGCCCTATGGTCGGCGAATTGGTTCTACTGTATCCATTCCAATTGAAGAATGTAAAATCTTGGTTGGATTACATGGACGTGGTGGACGCTACCTTGATGCATTTGGTGTCCTTGTAGCACCCAAAGTACTCAATTGTTCGCACAAGGTTACCTTCTATCCCCTCTTCTTTTTACTCTTATCCAATTAGAATCTGGGTTCTCCGCATTTCTGCAGTCCAAATTGGGATGCAAGCCAGATTCTTCAATAGAATTATTCTCTCCAAAATGTTACGGCTTGAATTATTAAAATAGAAACGTGAGTCTCGCTTTTATTCACATGAGGAAATCTCACGATAGAGGAACTTGATCATGATTTCTACTCCGTAATTAGTACATGTACTCGACTATGTAATTGACGTAATTTTTTTTCACAGGCAAGCAGAAGTCGGCTCTGTTTGGAGGAAATCTGATAGGCGCATATTTTTCTTCAATGCTTACTTGCGGGAAGACGTTCGGTTTCTTCGATAGGAGTGGCTCCAAGCCTATTTACATGCATTGGGAGTTCACAAGGAGTCTTTGACCCTTTGTTAGAAACTTGATATGCTTATAGGCTTACGTCCAAAGTGTCTAAATTATTTTTTGCTTATTCAGTATGTGCTGCAGAGATTGTTGTATGATTAAAATTGCTAATACGGACCGTCGCAAAAAGTATGGTCAAATTAGAAATTTATTTAATTGGACACCAATAGCTATGTCAAGCTTTCGTGTTTGTGAAATAAAAAGTAAATTGTCCAAACTTTTATCGTTCATGTTGTCCTCTGCAAATGTTAAATTGTTGGCATAGCTATTGGTGTCCGATCAAATTAATTTTTGACAAGACTATAATTTTCTGTGAGATCTAAACTAAACAGTTCCGATCATTGTGGACCCACAACGGCTCAGAATGGAACAGTAATGAAAGATTGAAAGTTGAAACTGAGAAAAAAGAGAAAAGGTGTGTTTCGTTTCCTTCCCACCTCAGGACAGCAGGCCGTCCACCGTGAATCTGTGATATCCTAAAGTCCTATAGATACACGAACAAAAACACAGGCTAGCTATGTCCTATACTTGATTAATTTTTCAATCTTCATTTTAGGTTATTGAGTACTTTTGGAATAATGCTTCACATCAACTACAACATGCCATGTGTCATTTTGTTCTTTAATTTATCAACACAAAAGTCACGGGTCCGATAGTTTAAACCAATCACAACACATTTGGAGCACCACATGGCCTTGCTCTAAGGGCGAAGAATAATTTCTCATTCTACCGCCCTATTCTTTCATTGCCAAGACAAATTACCCTAAACTTAATTTTATATATAGAGATATATTTGTTGTATGCTATATAATAAACCTAATATAAATACGGAATGTATCCATCTCTCTTTCCCATCCAACAATAAGCGTTATATGCTAGCAACTAGGGGTGAGTGAATTGGTTCAGTTTTATAGTAAACCAACGATCAAACCACTCCATAAAATTCACCGAACCAACGCATTGGGCTATGTGATATGGTGTGGATTTCGTGAATCAACAGATTGGGCCTATGAGCACTCGAAAAAACCCCAAGCAGATTAGACTCCCAACAGTTCTTTTAATCTTTTTAATCATTATCAAGGATTAATAAATTACGTTTTTGCCTTTAAAAAAAAAACTTGCTTAATCTAATTGTTTATGCTTTTTTCTTATCACCTCTATAATTTATGCTCATTAGGATTAAAAGAAAAGTGAGCATCCACTTAGCAGTTGACAGAGCTCAAAATGTACCAGCTACTTA
>BPLS01000435.1:26069-51625 GCA_019656275.1 Rhododendron kiyosumense
AAAAAAAAAAAAAACTCACCTCCTTCAAGAGTTTTGACCGTATAAGTCGTTTAGAGAGCTTTAAACCCAAAATACCCTTTCTTTTATTTGACTTTCATCAGGCCAATCTCTCACAAACTACTGTGCGTTTTCTCCTAAAATTAAGGGAGGAACAAATATTCGACCTCTTCTTTATCTATCTAACATTCTCGATAAAAAAAAAACCCTTTATATGTATACCGTTTTTATCACTAACTCTATGTTTCTTAAGATAGGTGATTTACAGAAGATAGAAAAAGACTTCAAGACAAAAGTGAAAGAAGTAGAAGCAAAGAATGAAGTGCTGAGTAAGATGAACGAAATGATGGAAGAGAAAAAGATTGAGTTCACCAAACTTTTATGCATGATTTGATACTACATTGTAAAAGTTGTTTGTAAAACTTTCATGTAGTACAACTCTTTGGAATTCTAATATGAAAAATATTTAACTGCTTTATTTAATTAAAATTGCAGTTGCCGATATAATAAAATAAAAAAGAATTGAATGCAGTTTCAATCTTCCGCTAATATTACTCATTTCTCCCCCAAAGCTTCATAGGAGTACTACTTGAGGGGGGGAAATTTTCCAAAAGGAACGTAAATTAATGGTTTCGGTTTATTTTTTTTGGGATTTTCTCTCTCTTCACTGTACTAGAGATGAGTGCACTAAAAAGAGTTTTACACCAAAAAGCCCTTTGTATAGTTCCAACCCCAAAAATACCCTTCTTCTGTTTGACTTTTGGCGGCTACCTCCTAAAGTCTCTCACAAACTACCGAACCTTTCCTCCTGAAATCAATGGATGAACATATATTCTCCCCCTCTATCTCTATACCAATCATGATCCGTAGAAAAATAAATACATACCATTCTTACCACTACCTTTATATTTTATAGGACAAAGTCCATTTTGATCCCCTGTGGTTATTGTCATATGTGAATACCTCCTTCATGATTCAAAACTGACCACATAACCTACCTGTGATTTTGAAAATGTACGGATAGCCCCATACCGTCATGTTTTTCATCCATATTAATAGACACAACATTAAAAGACCGATTTTTATCCTCATCATGTCCCTTAATTCTTCTTCTTTTTTAAATCTAACCATATCATCCCTTATACCAAAAATTGAATCCAAACTGTTGATATTGTAAATTTTGATGAATATTACATCTATGCCAAAATTCAAGTTAATCAAAAAATGAAAAACTCATGGTCGAATCTATTTTGTTATGAAATTAAAATTTCAAATTTAAATTTACTAAAAATTAGATCACTGGGTTATTAATACATGATCGAGATGATTTTTTATAGAGATATCCTATTATTTATTTAATACACTATGAACGACTCAGATTACATTCTAGATGCGTGTGAGATACACCTCTATTAATATGGATGGAAAACATGACGGCAGGAAATCTATCCGCACATTTTCAAAACCATAGGTAGGTTATGTGGTCAGTTTTGAACTATGAGGGGGTATCCGCACGTAGCGATAACCACAGAGGGTGAAAGTGGACTTTGCCCTTATTTTATAAGGTGGGTGATTTATGGAAGATAGAGGAAGTGGTGAAGACAGAAATCAAAGAGTTGATTAGACAGAAATATTCACTTAGATCAAACATTCCAAACTCGATCACACCACTTTTGCTCAACTTCTTTGATCTCCGAAGAGACGTGTGTGGATTCGAGTCTCCAAATTCAACTTGGCTAGTTGCGTCAAAATTTTGATTGTGTTTGGCATTCAAATTTGGGACCTGAATTTGTAGTTTGGGTTGGTTATGGGGAAGATTATATATATATATATGTGGTAATTTCGAGTGAAAATGAGTCTTTGGCGCTAAATCAATTGGAATAGGGGTGAAATTTGCTTTAATGTTGCAAATACTTCATTGAAAAGGAGAGAAAAAAAGAGAGAAATGGGTCGGGGTCGGGTTTCGGTATGGCTTGACCCGTATTTGACATAACCCGTTTTAATCCGTCTACTTTTGACTCATATTCAACCCACTCATATTCAATTCACGACCCATTTCAACCCGCCCATTTGCCACCTCTACTATGTAAATACATAAGATAAAAGGAAGAGCCAAAGACAAAAATCAAAGGAAAGGGAGCAGAGAATAAAGTTGTGAGGGAGAAGAGCAAAGCAATGGAACGGAGGCCGGGCTAAGTTTCGCTAAGTGATTTTTGGGCTTTTTTCGTTTCGTCCTTATTTAAATTTTTTTTGCGTCTGTTCATTTTGTGATAAATTTTTTACCCTATTAATTCGTCCAGACGAAAGGACAAGAGAAAAAAAATTGACTTTTACCCAAATATTTTTGAATTGGCATTCGTCTTTGTAACTTGACAAGTGAATCAAAGGAGTGCATATGATTAGATAATCTTGTCGCAGAAAGTTGTAAACCCAAATCAAATCCAGCACTTTTATTCCTTTAAGCCACAGGGGTTCTCAACCCAAGCTGTCCAAATGACCACACAACCCACGGTTTTCACTAGCCCAGAATACATTGGTGCATTTTTCTAACAATTTCGTAAAAAGTAAAAAATTATGAATTTTATTCAAGTATTTTTTAATTGGCAATCTATTAATAAATTGGTGCACTTTTTTAACAATTTCGTCTCTATCCTTTTTTTTATTTATTTCAAAGCTTCTATTTCCAAAAGGTCCTCAAAAGTGTAGATTACAATTATTATGAGATCATGCAAAATATATATGTCTTGGTGAATGAGTAACTTAATTATTCTTCGAGACAGAATAATTCTTCAGCAAGAAGTAAATCTTTCGGGATATTTTTTTCGATTCTCATAGAAATTCCCTCTTTTCTTTATATTTTCAAAGAGAAAAATAGAATAACCCGATTGAAAGGTAATAATCATACATGTGTAATGCATTATACTCCATAACGTGTCCGGTTCTTTTATCCTTTCTCGGAAGTGACTATTATTATAATTATAATTATGAAATTATAGATTTCATAGATTCTGTCTTTGTAAACCCAAATCAAATCCAGCACTTCTATTCCCTTTACGCCACAAGGGGTTCACAACTCAAGCTGTCCAAATGACCAAACAACACACGGTTTTCACTAGCCAGAATACAACATCAGAATTCAGTTCTCATGCATACGCAATTACTCTCCAGTCTCCAGAATTGTGTGAAAAATGACGAACCCACCTCAGGACAGGCCGTCCACTGTGATATCCTACAGAGAGGTGGTTGTTTGGATGTATTTGCGTGGAATGTCCTCTTGACTATGTATGTGAAAACAAACTTCTTGTCTGATGCACGCAAGTTGTTCGATGGAATGACCGGAAGAAACGCAGTGTAATATGTTACCTTGATTCAGGGGTGTGCAGAGTATCTTCACTTTTTGGAGGCTATCCAACTGTTTGATAAATTACAGAGGAAAGCTCTTGAACTTAACTCATTCGCTCTCACTCCTTTTTTGAAGGTGCTTGTGAGTATGGAATCACCAGAGTCGGGTAGAAGCGTCCACTTGTGCTTATAAAAGCTGGGTCATGGTCCAATGCGTTTGTGGGCACTTCTCTAGCTTGTCGACACATATTTTCTGCTTGTGGCCTTGTTGATGATGCTAGAGAAGAATTGGATGATATTTACTTGCAAGGACTTGGAGGCTCTGAGGATTTTTGAGTATGTGCACAAAACAAAAACTAAAGCTGACAAAATGACATTCGTTGGCGTTCCTACAGCTTGTAGCAACACGGTGTTATTAGACACAGGTCAAAGCTTTGTTTCACTTCTATGGTAGATGACTATCGTATTGACATGGTAGGACTTTTAGGGCAGTTGGGCCATCTTGACAGGGCTGTTAAGCTAATCGAGGAAATGCTTTGTTGACGGATTAGATTTTGAAGCTATGAGCATGTCTATTTTTATCTCAAACTAATGATGCTTTGTTGCTATCTGATCAAGCTGAATGATGAGCTGATAGATTACTGAATCTTGCTGAAAATCTGTTTGCTGGGAGACTCATGATTTAATGGCATTATTTTGCTGCATTTGTTGCTAATGGTCCTGAGCTGAAGGATGAGCTGAACTCTGCTGAAATCTTGCCAAAGTTTCATTTTGAGTTTTATTCCCGAGCTGCTTAGTTTGACTGGTTGTGACTCATTCAATTTCCATTGAATGTAATTTTGTTTTTTTCCTTTTTTCTGCAGGCCTTTACAGTACCTATTTTTCCATGGTCTGTATTTGGTCTCTCCTTGATGAACCATTTGTCGAATTCTTAATAAAATTTTGTTGCCTATCGAAAGGAAAAAATCGAGGAAATGCCATTTGAGCCTTCTTTGTTATGATTCAGCGTGCTTTGCTAATGGTCCGAAGTACTACGTGGCGATGCTCCTAAACTACTGAATAATTACTCTGGAAAAAGTATGCAAGGGCAACTTTCATGGGAGACAAATTAAAGATGCATAGTCATTCGTTTGTAATAGATAGCAGTAAACCGTTCTTTGTGTACTCATTGTATCAAAAATTATTAGCACTACAAACACTTACTCAAACTCACTGTCATGTGAGTGTGTTAGTGTAATTGTTTGTGGTGCTAAAATGATTGCTCAAGCTGTACAGTGAACTCAAGATTTAATTCATAAATATGCACATGCATGGCTTCTGGAAGCGCTGACTTTCTAATTTGTACGAGGAGTTTTTCAATGCTGAGCGGGTATTGCCGACGTGGCACCCACTCGGCGCATCTGAGCCATCCGATTCACTTTTGGATGGCTCAGATTGAAACTCTCTCTCTCCTCTCACCCCAACACTTTCTCTCCTTTTTCTCTCTCTAAATCTGAGCCGTTCAAAAACGCAATGAACGGCTTGAATGCGCGAGCGGGCACCACGTGGTACCCGCTCGGCACTGAATTTTTTTTCCCATTTATACATATATCTTATTACGCGGTCAGGCACATGACCAAGTATCACTTCCATGGTACAATGATTAAAAAAACACACATATACATTGACCAAGTCTCAAACCATTAACCATTTTAGACTTTTTTTTCATCACAATTCACAAGTCCTTCCGCTTACAAACAACCATATTATTCCCCAACATTTCTTTGGGAGAGAGAGAGAGAGAGAGAGACCATGCTTGATGGACCGGAAATTTGGGAATTTCTGATGTGGGTCGTCCCACTGGTGGTGAGTGTGATTCAGGCCGTTCGACAACCAATTGTGGAGGACGTTATACATCGCAGCGTTGATGCTTTATGTGATTTTGTGTCAGGGGAACTGGGGAGATTGTGGCGATTCGCCCGTCAAAAGAAGCCACAGGTTAGCGGTAAACATGAAACTATCTTTCTTGCTTTAATTCTTTGACTACTGCGTTTGTGTTTATAGTTTTTGAGTTCCGAAAAAATCTTTCCCCATCCTTTTATATACTTATCAAGGTTTCGAATACCGTTTCGCATATAATATCGGATTTTTCATTGGAACAGTAAATATCGGTACCGTTTCGAATTTATCGTTACAAATATAAAAAATATATATACAACCTTGTTTAATTTTTTGTTACTTAAAGTCGTATTAGAGGTCTTACAATCACCGGCGGTGCAAACCAATCGCCGGTGTCTAGAGGAAGAAAATCTGAAAATGGGTGAGAAGGGATGCGTGTGTGTGAGAGAGGCAAAGGGTCGATGGGTTTGAGAGTGTGTGTTTGAGAGAGAGAGAGAGAGAGAGAGAGTTAACAATGGCTGACTTGCGGTGGAGGTAGGTATGGTGAAAGAGGAAAAAATGTGTTGTTATTGTTTGGGGTTAGTGGAGGGACCCACCAAGGTAATTTATTAGTTCTTTTTTCTAAATGGCTATGGTATTTGAGAAGTACTGTTGGATTGCCCACAAATTTAGTGGCTAGCTATCACCCTTTTTCTCACCAAAATGGCTAGAAAAATGGTATGGCGGTTGGAGATGCTCTTAAGACTAGTATTACGACTTAAAAAAATTTAGTCAACATTTATTTTAATAATGAAAATAGCTTTCTCTCTTACCACATGTGGTAGATGATGCTCACTATTCAATTACAAAGCTATTTATTTTCAAACGGTGGGCTCAAAACCACTTGTTCCAATCCAACTTTACTCTTTAGAGCACTAGGGAGCAGATGAACGGTTCAAAGTCCATCAAACACACTTCCTTCTCTCTCTAGAAACTCCTCTCTCGAGTCTTGATGCACACCAACTTATCTCCAAGAGATAAATACACGTTCCAAATTTTCAATGCAACTATTCCACTTTTTTTTTTTTTTTCATTCCACTTTCAAAGTTGTGATGTTTATCTTCTCAAAACTAGCTTTGTGTTGTCATATTTCCAAAAAGGAGAAAAATGTTCAAAACAACATATCGATCATGCTGGAGAAGAACAGTTGCTTCACCCACGACTGTGTGGAGACTTCACCTATAGTGAAGATAGATTGATCAGCTGCAAGATATGCCAGAGAAGACCAAGAGAAGTCAAATGTTGCTCCGGTGGAGTAGAGGGCTTCATAGGTGAGCGCTTTGCCAGTCCAACACGGCACGTGTCACCGGAGTTCCGGTGCGCGCATTTTGGTCGAGATCAACGCTGCCCATAAACGAGTTTTGAGTGTTGAGTCTTGTGTGCCACTAGGAGACGATCACAGAAGTGTATTCCCGGTCGCTGTCCGTCGAGGTAGTACGTCGCACGGGCATTAATTTAAACGCCGGTGCTTGGGATAGGAACATTGGCGTGGAATAGTAAACAGCTTTTCCAGTTCAACGCGTGGGAAAATAGGAAGAGGGTCCAGCCGTCCAGTAGCCTAATCTTTTTTTATGAAGGCCACTCCGGTCCTGTTTCAGAACACCTTTTTAAAAATTTAAAAATAAGTATTTATTTTATATTTTCAAACTCAAAAATAATGTAATGAAAAATAATTTTTCAATTTTTTGTGCACTATATTAAAGATCTCAATGAAATTTATCAAATAAGATCCATATTAATAAAAAATTATTTGCGCAAACACATGATTTTTAAGTTTGAAATTGCATTTTTAAAAAATAAGTCCTTAGGCCTCCTTCTGACTTTTTGTATGTGGATTTTGATCTGAAGTAAACAAGAGTTTTCGTTTATTTCCAATCCCAATTGCCAGCTCTCACTCCGTGTTGAAACTTGTAGACGTAAAATGAAGTAAAGGCCGCCCTTTATTTAAGAAAAGAAAGGGTAGTATAGTCTTTTACTTCTACCGTAAACGAAGTTATGAGTTGCAGTTTACTCCAAAACCATAGGAAGAAGAATTTTTTTTGATCGGCATGTAGGGAAGGTCATCTGCCAAAATGGCTAAACCACATAGAGGTAATCCGTATTTTGTCCCTAGAAAGATATATACACTCAGAGGCAGGGCATGTGTTAGGCCATGGTCTAGCGCCTCCACCATAGGCACGGCGGGCCCTACTTTTCAGGGACCTAGGCGAGGGGGCTCAGATTTTGGGGTCATTTACTCATTGATATCTATTGACTTGAGGAAAAATTTTGATGTTTTTTTTCGAAAAAAATCTAAGTTTCCACACCGAACACTTATTTAGGGACGGAGAGAGTTTTTTTTTTTTTTTTGTAATAACAACAAAGAAACAGATGTTACTAATCATGGAAAAAAAGAATGCAAAGACTATAGGAAAAGAAAGCATGACGGCATCACAAAGAGAAATAAGATTCCCAACGTGCAGGTTAGCACCCCACCCTCTCGATAATCATATTTATGGTTTTATTCTATGGTATAAAAGTTGTCTGGTTTTTATACTTTATATTATTTTTTTGTCAATCGAAAGGAGAAATCACAACCAAGTCTAACCCATACACAGGTGGGAAGATTCAAACTCCTGACCTCCTAGTGAGATGTAAGACTCTTGGCCAACTGAGCTAGCCCCGGTTGGTTGCTTGAAGTTTAGATTAGACAAGCATTAAAGGTTAGACTAGACAGGCACTAAAGCTAATTAATGTTGTTTCAATCTTTTGCTAATGTTACTAATTTTTCATTCAAATGTTAATCGGAGTGCTATTTGATGTATACAATTCTTAAAAGGAACGTAAATTGACGATTAAGTAGACTTCTCGGAAAATTTTCTTCCAGCCTTGTACATGAAGATACTCTAAGAAATATACCTTCAAGAGTTTTAACCTTTAAAATCCTTCAGAGAGTTTTAAACACAAAATAATCTGAGAGCAATTTTGTTCATCCTCGTTTTGTTTACCTTCGACGAGGGTATGCTCATTCTGGATCTCACTTAATTGTTGATTGAAATTGTTCAATTCTTTCAGATTCAATTTCTAAGAGACTGGGATTAAATATAACTCAATCAAATATCAATAAGTGCTTCATTTAGGAGTTTTTTTAGGATCCGTTTGTTTGGACATAAAATAACTTTCGGTAAAATGTTTTACCTATTTTTTGGTGTCTGATTGTGTAAAAAATGAGAAAAACATTTTATATGTAAAATATTTTTCATCAATTGGATGAAAATGACTTACCCTTAAATCTTTTTTTTTTTTTTGGCTCGGCAAAGGAAATTTTATTAAAGCTCGAAAGGGTACATCGAGAGGATAAGATGGGGAACAAAATAGCTCAACCCAGCAAAAATAAAATAAAAGTAGATCCCATCCAGCAGGAGTTTGGATGAGGACACCTCAAAGATTACAGTTTTAACAATCGAATACCGTCTAAATACCCTTTGAACTCCTCAATCGAATACACCTTGAGATCAAATTTAACTTTCATCCACATGGCCACTCTATACTTGATTAAATCCACTACCTCTTGTGCGCCAATCATCACATTCCGAAAAATAAGCCTATTCCGCATTATCCAAATTGACCAAATTGCATGTGGCAAAGAAACAAGCTTCCCAAATATGTTTTTCTCGGTTACGAAAGCTGGTATCGAACCACCAACTCGCCATACCAGCTACCGAGGGAGGGCAAACCCAAAAAATATGCCACCAATCCAGAATTTGGGACCAAACGGACCAAGAAAACTTACAGTGAAGAAATAGATGGTTAGGGCGTTTCCTGGTGCATCAAACAAAGCAGACAAGATTGATCATTCAGCACTATGTTTTTACTAATTAAAACCGACTTTGTGGCCACCCTTTCCTGAACAACCATCCACGCCAATATTTCCACCTTTGGAGGGCTTAAATTTTTCCAAATCGAACCCAAAAACAAATTTCGATCTAGATTTAAAACCTCCCATTGTTCGTACACTGATCTTACCGTAAACCTCTTGTCCTCCGTCCACCTCCATATTAAAGAGTTAGGCTTAGACGCATCCATGTCATAAGATTGCAATCGTTGTAACAAGGCCCTTATCTGCTGATTCTCTCTTTCTCAAAGCCTTCTTTGAAAGTTTAGTCCCCAATTTCCAGTTTCCAACCCGTCCCAAATATTACTGATCTCCTCATCTTTTTGCGTGGATATCAAGAACAATCTGGGGTACTCCTCTTTAAGAGAATACGGTCCTAGCCAGCAATGGTTCCAAAAATAAGTATTGTTGCCCGAATAGACTTTGATTTTGAAACCCTCTTGCACAATTCCTCTGATACTTGAATCAGAATCCCTCACTGCACATATATCCTTCCAAACATTTGAGACTGAGCCTCTCGATGGGCATTCCGGTAACCAACTTCTCGGATCCAGATTGTATTTTGACCTCACCACCTTCACCCACAACGATCCATCGTCCTTACTAAACCTCCACCACCATTTAGCAAGCAATGCTAAATTTTGTTTTAATAGCCTCTTCACCCCTAAACTTCCTGCTACCTTTTTCTTCGTAATGCTCTCCCATTTTATCAAATGCAATTTCTTCTTGTCAACCGAATCTCCCCAAAAGAATTGACGTTGCAACTTCTCCGACTTTTTTGCCACAGCTACCGGCATCCTAAAAATGGACATAAAATACACAGGCAAGTTGGACATATTGGAATTAAGTTGGTTTAGCCTACCTCCAGTAGACATGAATGTGGTTCACCAAATACTCAGCTTCTTTTGGGTGCGTTCGATAACTGGAACCCAAGTCTTAATACTCCTCGGGTTAGCTCCCAAAGGCAAACCAAGGTACTTAATGGGCAAAGTTTCAACCTTGCATCCCATCACTTGAGCTAGGGAAGTCACATCCAGATTACTTACATTAATGCCACAAAGAGAACTCTTCGAAAAGTTTATCTTCAATCCAGACATCAATTGAAAAATCCTTAAAATCCTTTTTATGTTGCATAACTCCTCCCTATCATTGTTACAAAACAATATTGTGTCGTCCGCAAACTGCAAGTGTGATAAAACTAACCCATTACGACCCATCACCACCCCTTTAACAAATCTTTTCTATTTTGCTATTTCCAACAAAATATTGAGAGCCTCCACCACAATATTGAAGAGAAAAGGAGATAAGGGGTTCCCTTGCCTGAGACCTTTCTACGTCTTGAATTCCTTCATTGCTGACCCATTAATAAGAATAGACATGGAGACGGATGAGCAACATTCCTTGATCCATGTATACCATTTGTCCCCAAATCCTACCTTCTTGAGCATATCCAGCATAAACCCCCAATTGACACAATCATACGCCCTTTCAAAGTCTAGTTTCAGAATAAGACCTCCTCTAGCTTTTTTCTTCCAGCAATGGAAGACTTCATTAAATCTTCCATAAGTTATTTTTTGAAATGAATCCACTAGTTATTTTTTGAAATGAATCCACTACCTTCTACTGCTATTCTCACAGCTTAGTTTTCTTGATAATCAGTCCTGATCCACGTTCAATTCCAATAATCTCATATATCTCCACCGTTTAAGCCCCTCCTCTCTCTCTTTATACAATTTTGTTGATTTCTGAAAATATTTTCAAGTACCAACCAAACACCGAAAAATAAAAATTTAAAGTTTGTTTTCAAAAAAAACAATTTACATAAAAAAAAATTTACATTGTAAAACATTTTATATTGAAACAAACAGAGCCTTAGTTTCTTTAAAATTCTTGATTGCAAAATTGAATTTTTAGATCAAACGCTTACCAATATCCTATTAAGTTGAATTTTTGCATAGTCTCGTAAGAAATGAATTTGGACAAAATGAACGGTTTTGAGTATTATAGTGAAACATGGATTAATGAGCATAAATATCCCTCCTGAGGTTGAACAAAACGAGGGTAAACAAAATTGCTCTCAACTAATCTTATGATGTTCTACTTAAAGCAGGCCACATCCTGAAATCTCTCTCCAACTACTTAACATTTTGTCCTAAAATTAAGGGTTGAACGAATATTTTCCCCTCCATCTCTATACCATTCCCAAAAAAAAAAAAAAACCTCTATACCATTCATATCACTATCTCTATGTTTTTACGTGGTTGATTTACAGAAGATAGAGGAAGAGTTGAAGACACAAATCAAAGAGGTGGAAGCAGAGAATGAAGTGTTGAGAGAGAAGAACGGAGCAATGGAGAAACAGGTTGAGTTAGCCAAACTTTTATGCGTGATTTTATTTTTGTGTATCAGATTTTATTAATCTTCAAACAAAGAATAAAAAAAATGAAGGGAAAAGAAGCATAACGCCATCACAACGAGAAGCAAAATTCCCAACATGATTGACGCCCAAGCCTCTCGATGTAGAAGGTTTTTGGTTTATATACAACCATTTTTGTTGTTTTAATATGATTAACAATTAACTGCTTTGTTGAGTTTAAATTGGCCTGAAGTTTAGATTAGACAAGCATTAAAGATAAATTTAGTTTCAATCTTTTGCTACTACTACGTGACATGTGAAGCAATTTCAATCCAAATGTGAAATGCTTATGTGTAATTTGATGGCCTCCACCCTTGTGTCAAATTTGACTTGTGATGTTAAAAGATTACTTTCATCACTTTACTCCAAAACTTTCTAAATTTAATAAATTTGACATGTTGGGTGGAGATGTCAAATTCTATGTAACATGTTAAATTGTCATGTAAGCCTTCAAAAAAATTTAATATCCTCAAATTCGAAGCCTAGGTTGGAGATGCTAATATCTCTCACAAAGTACTTTGCTAATATCTCTTCTTTATCTCTATACCATTCTCAATAAATAAATAAAAATCTCTATATATACCATTCTTATCACAAGCTCTATGTTTCTTAAGGTAGTTGATTTACAGAAGATAGAAGAAGACTTGAAGACAAAAGTCAAAGAAGTAGAAGCAGAGAATGAGATGCTGAGTAAGAAGAATGAAAAAATGCAGAAAAAGGTTGAGTTCGCGAAAAATTTTATGCATGATTTGATAACATTGTCAAGGTTATTTGTAAAACTTTTTATGTAGTACAACTTATCACTAGCTCTATATTTTTCAAGGTGGTTGATTTACAAAAGATAGAGGAACAACTGAAGATAGAAAAGAACTACATCATTGAAGTGGCAGCTAAGAATGAAGTGCAATTGAAGAAAAACATCGATGATTTGGTAGCTAAGAATGAAGTACTGGACAAAAAGGTTGAGTTAGCCAAACTTTTCTCCATGATTTTTATTCAATTATATAAAAATCGATTTGTTTGCAAACTTTGCATACCTTCGAACAAATACAAAAAAAAAAAAAAAACAAACAAAAGAATTGAACTTTTAGTTTGAATAATTAACAGCTTTGTCAATTTAAAATTAGACTCAATTTTAGATAAGACGAGCATTAAACTTAAATGTAGTTTTAATCTTTTGAGAAAATTACTCCTTCCCCACCCAAATGTTTATTTGAGTAATATCAGTTGAGATAGACAATTCTTAAAGGAAAGTAAATTCATTGTTTAAGTTAAAAATTGGGAAACTTTTCTCCCAGCCCATTACTAAGACTTATGCTCTGATAATACAAGAGTTTTAACTGTGAAAGTCCTTTATGGAGATGTAACCCCAAAATACCATTTTTCTGATTGTTTTTTAGTAGGCCACCTCCTAAAATTTCTCACCAACTAGTGAACGTTTTCTCTTAAACTTACTGGATGAACAAATATTCTCCCCTCTATTTCTATAACATTCCCGGCCAAAAAATTCTCTATACCATTCATATCACTATCTCGATATTTTTTTTAGGTGGTTGATTTACAGAAGATAGAAGAGGTGAAGACAAAAATCGAAGAGGCGGGAGCAGAGAATAAAGTGCTGAGGGAGAAAGACGAAGCAGCGAAGAAAAAGGTTGAGTTATCCAAACATTTATGCATGACTTTATACTCTCTCCGTTCCAAATTAATAGTCCGGTTCGGTCTCCAATGCAACTTTGAAATTGTTAATAGTTTTCAATATATAATGTCTTTAAAGATTTTAAAATTTTTGTATAATAGAATTAATTAAGATCTATCATATGAGATCCATATTGCACATAAAATTCATTATAAATTGAAAAATATTAACAATTTAAAAAATGCATTGGAAACCAAACTGGATTATTAATTTGGAACAGAGGGAGTACTATTTTGTAAAAGTTGTTTGATTTGCTTACAACTTTTTGCAGTTTTAATATGAAAAAATTTAACGGCTTTGTTAAATTAAAAATGAGTTGAAGTATACTTTAGATTAGACGAGCATTAAATTTAAATTTAGTTTCAATCTTTTGCTAATATTACTCATTTCTCACCTAAATGCCGCTGCTGGGTGAATATCCTTTGCTATTGAATTTGAAGAAGCTGATTCTGTGCTTTCCGTGGGCGTGGAGAGAGGTACCATCCCGGGAGCGAGTGATGTTCGAGCCTTGGGAGGCAAAACGAAACGGAATCGTCCAGGAACGGGCAGCGAGGGCGGTGATGGTTGGTAAGAGATGGAGGGGGCTGGGTTGGTGGGGTTGCGGTTTTGGGGGCGAGCGCTGTGATGGTGTTGGTGGGGTTTTTTTAGGGTGATGGCGAGCGTACAAAATTCGAATTTTAAAGTAATAGAAACCAAACTTGTCAAGTTGGTTGTCTCATTTTACTCATCAGCGATGACTTGTGTTTGAATTCCATGGAGAGCAAGTTTGGGGTTCAGGGGTACGAATAGCCTCTGAACCCTCGTTAACTAACAAAACAATACTCTGTTAACCCCCGTTGACGTATACTGTATGCCAAAAAAAAAAAAAAAGATTATCACGTGGAATTCTTATAGAGTTCCCTATAAAATGGACTCTTAATTACTACATCACGATTAGTAACTCTAATTACTTTCATTGCTTGGTTATTCTCTCCACTTTCTTTTGCATTTGCACAGTTCTTTTCTTTCTACTCCCAAGTCCAAGGTATAATGCATATATTAATGAAAACTTTGCCCTATCTAATTCAGCTAGTGCAGTCACCAGTCCCACCTTCCTAGGATTTGGTGCCATCATTTTTTTGAACGGTGATTTCCTTTTAATCTTTGTAATAATTTTAAAAATTAATAAAAAAAATTTGTCGTTCAAAAAAAAAATTTATTCTCCCCTCTAATTCTATACCATTTCCGGCCAAAAAAATCTCTATACCAATCGTTTCACTATCTCTATATTTGTTTTAGATGGTTGATTTACAAAAGATAGAGGAAGAGCTGAAGACAGAAATCAAAGAAGCGAGAGTAGAGAATAAAGTGCTGAGGGAGAAGAACGAAGCATTGGAGAAAAAGGTTGAGTTATCCAAACTTTAATGCTTGACTTTATACTTCACCCTGTTGTTAATTGTATACAACTGTATTAATGAAAACTTCGTCCTATCTAGTTCAGCAAGTGCAGTCACCAGTCCCACTTCAATATCAAGGAAGTTTTGGTGGGCAAATCTTGAGTTTAACCTTTGAAGGCAAATTAGGTACTATTAAGGTATGCCAACTAGTTCAATTTAGATTCAAATTTCGAATTGGATCTTTGAAAGCTTATTTTGATACCACTTCAAACCAGTCCGACTATATTTCGTGTTGGATTACTTTACGTACCAAGAATATTATTATTTCGTGTTGTGTGAATGTGCAGAGCAATATCGGTGAAGAAGGAGGGATACCTTTAGGGCCGTGGGGAGGGCATGGGGGTTCACACTGGGCTTACAAGCTCGACGTTGCGCCTATATTGCAGATAACTCTTGGTTATGGATCAATTATCGATTCAATTTTAATCACAAGTAAAAGCCGCGACGGCAATGTTATAGGATGCTCTGACAGATTTGGCGGTGGCGGTGGCGAATATACTGCAACGGTGTCGCCCTAACCCTCTTTAATTTATTCATAAATCAGGACAGAGATGGATTTGGATCAGTTCGATGCACGTGGATCCCACATACGTCGGACAGTTCTAGACTCGTCTGTGTCCGGATTTAGCATTTTCGTTATGTGTTTATAACATTTGTTTTTAAAATTTTCTTATCTAATTGTTGAGACGAATACATTGGCAATATGGATGATCTGTAAATTCATAGCAACATCTTGAATTCAAAACTTGGCAATCTATTAGGGCTAGGTTTGATAAGAGAAATCTCTTGTAAATCCTCTAGTTCCGCCACGGATGACTCCTTTGACCGGACAGGGGAAGGAGAATAGTCGAGGTGCGCGTACACTAACCCGGGCACCGCTAACAATCAAACCAAGGAAAAAATTGTTTAACCAAAAACTACAATAACTTTAGATGATCGTTATTTTTTTTATGCATTCCGAACAAAGTCCTAATATATACTTTCACTTGTTTAGTTATGCATTGACAGTTCAGTAGAGCAACTCTTGTCCATAAGCTTGACCTATGGAGACATAAGTGGAATGCAGCTAATCACATCGCTCTCTTTTTATTCAAATCGAGGCAAATATGGGCCCTATGGTATGTTATTTGGTTCTCCAGTGTCCATTCCAGTAGAAGGTGCAGTCTTGGCTGGATTCCATGGACGTTGTGGACTCTACCTTGATGCATTTGGTGTACTTTTAGCACCCAAAGTACTCGATAGTTCGCACAAGGTCACCTTCTATCCCCTCTGCTCTTTACTCTTATCAAATTAGGATCTCGGTTCTGCGCACCTCTGCAGTCCAAATTAAGGTGCAAGCCAGATTCTTCAATAGAATTATTCTCTCCCAAACGTTACAGCTTGAATTATTAAAATAGAAACGCGAGTCTCGCTTTTATTCACATGAGGAAATCTCACGATAGAGGAACCTGATTTCTAATTACTACATGTACTCGACTATGTACGTAACTGACGTAAATTTTTTTCACAGGCAAGCGGAAGTGGGCACCGTTTAGAGGAAATCTGATAGGCACATATTTTTCTTCAATGCTAACTTGCGGGAAGACGATCGGTTTCTTCGATAGGAGTGGCTCCTATTACATTCACATACAGGTGGGGCCCGTCCCAGTGGGCCCATCTGTATGTGAGAGGGGTGTGACTGAGGTGTGCCACACCGATATGCCTTTAGCATTTTTGTACATGCATATATAGGAGTTCACAAGGAGTATTTTTGACCCCTCGTGCTAATAGCCTTTTTGTTAGAAACTTGATATGCTTGTAGGCTTACGTCCAAAGTGTCTAAATTATTTTTTGCTTAATCAGTCTGTGCTGCAGAGGTTGTTAGATTAAAATTGCTAATATTTGTTAGTATTACTGCTTATCGACTGTGAACAGAACCGTCGCAAAAAAGTGTGGTCAAATTGGCTATGTCAAGTTTTCATGTTTGAGAAATAAAAAGTGAATCGGCCGAACTTTTATTGTTCATGTTGTCCTCTGCAAAAGTTAAACTGTTGACATAGCTATTGGTGTCGGATCAAACTAATTTTTGACAAGACCATAATTTTCTGTGAGACCTAATTTGAATGGTTCTGATCATTGTGGACCCACAATGGCTCAGATTAATGGGACAGTAATGGAGGATTGAAACTGAGAAAAAAGAGAAAAGGTGTGCTTCGTTTCCTTCCCACCTCAGGACAGCAGGCCATCCAACAATAAGCGTTTTGTGCTAGCAACTAGGGGTGAGCATGGAGTGGTTCGGTTTTATAGTAAATCAAGGATCAAACTATTCCACAAAATTCACCAAACCAACGCATTGTGCCTTGTGTGGTATGGACTTCGTGGATACTGCCTAACAAACTGAGCCTACACGCACTCAGAAAAATCTCAAGCGGATCAGACTCCCAAGAGTTCTTTTAATCTTTTTAATCATTATCAAAGATTAATAAATTATGTTTTTGCCTTTAAAAAAAAAATAAAAACTTGCGTAATCTTAATTGTTAATGCTTTTTCGTATCACCTCTATAATTTATGCTCATATGAGGATTAAAAAAAACAACAGCATCCACTTAGCAGTTGACAGAGCTCAAAATGTACCAGCTACTTACAAAATAATGCAAAGAAAAATGATTTACGCCTATGTTAACCCCTAGGGTTTCAATCTAGCCGTCCACCAACCAAATTAAATATGGAGTCAAGTTTCGTATGAACCCAAAAAACAAATATGCATAAACAAAGACTCGAACCATTTTCCACTTAGACTTGATCATCAATAGCTCCAAACAGTATCGTGTTGCCTTCCGGTTACAAACAACAATAATATTCTTCCCCAACATTTCTTTGGGAAACTCAGAGAGAGAGATGGAAATTTGGGAAGGTCTGATGTACGTCGTCCTAACGGTGGTGAGTCTGATTCATCAACCAATGGTCGACCGCGTTATACAACGCATCGTTGATGCTTTATGTGGTTTTTTGTCACGGGAATAATGGGAAGATTGTGGCGACTAATTGCCCGTCAAAAGAAGCCACAGGCAGCTTCTATTCTGTTGGATCAAGGGCGAGCGGTAAACATGAAACTACCTAAATTTCTTGCTTTCTTTGACTACGTTTTCGGTTTTTTTTTTTTTTGGAGTTCTGAAACAGTCTTTCTCCTTCCTTTTATATGAACTTTTACCACTCTGAGTTGGTTGAATTTGAACATATAGAAAGATATATACACTCAGAGACAGGACATGCATTGGGCCATTAAGGTCATGGTCTAGGGTCTCCACCTTAGGCAGGGCGGGCCCTATATTTTTGCAGGCTCACCTTTACCCATTGTTTTCTATTGACTGGTGAAAAGAAATTGACTTTTTTTATGAAAGAATACATCATTTTAAAAGCAGGGGTTTATGTGCCGGACACTTATTTATTTAGAGACAGATGAAGTATTTTTTTTGTAACTACAAAGAAACAGATTATACTAATCATGAAAAAAAAAAAAAGAATTCAAGGATTAAAAGAAAAGAAAGCATGACTGCATCACAACGAAAAGCAACATGATGGGCAACTCTAGCCTCTCAACAATCTTATTCATTGTAGTCTTAATACGAACAATTAACTACTCCATCCGTTCTTAAATAAGAGTCCATGTTACTATTTCGGACAATTAAAAAATTATTTACATTTTTAACCTATAATGCTAAAAATATCTAATATAAATATTGTTTGATAGATCTCAATAAGTTTTATTATACAAAATTTTCAAAATCATAAAATATATTATAAATTGAAAGATATAAACAAGATAAAAATAATAGAAAAAAGTGAAAGTGTACGCTCATTTAGATTAGACAAGCATTAAAAGGTTAGATTAGACAAATGTTTGTGAGTACTATTTAGGTATACAATTCTTAAAGGAACGTTTAGTTCTTGGCTTACTTTTGTTTTTTTGATAGATGAAGAATTTTTTTTTAGAAACTCAAAAAATGGTACATCGAGAAGGAAATGATAAGCATCAATGAGAGGAGAAATCTAATCTAATCATGTGCAAGCCAACAATCCAAGGGAGAGAAGAGAGAGACCATGCAACCAAAAATCGGAGAAAAAAAAAGATACAAAAATCAAAACCACATCAAATTTTTATGGCTTCTAATACCATCCAAATGGCTCATGAAGTCTTCAATAGAATAGGCAGTAAGAGTATCTCCAGCTTTCACCCAAAATTTTACCCAAATTTGGGTCAAATTTTGGGTAAAAACTCATTTTGAGTCAGGCTCTCTCTAATGGCAAAATGATCTTTTACCCAAATATATTATTTTTTAAGTATTGAATGCCAATTATAATGTAAATAATAGAATGGAACAAATTTGATTTGGGGTTGAGAGTGACTGACTGCTATGAAGAAAAAGAAGAAGAACTCGGCCCACCTCTATAACCACCGCCAACCACCCAAACAGTCTACCAGTTACCATCACCCACAGAACTCTGATCCATATATCCTCCATTCTTTTTCGTCTGTAGGAACTCGTTCGGGCGGCAGCGGCCATGAGAGAGAGAGAGAGAGAGAGAGAGAGAGAGAGAGAGAGAGAGAGAGAGAGAGAGAAAGAGAGAGAGTTGCAAGTATCCAAGCTTGGGAAAGCCGACACCACACTTTCAGAATGGCATGAAAAGAGCCGTTGGAATATTGGAGAAAAAAATGGGAAGAGACTTGGGTTGTCTGAAATTTGAGAAAAGAAATGGGTAAAACCCATAATGGGGAAGGGTTTGGGTCAAAGATTGGAGATGATTTTTTGTGAGTTTTGCCCAAATTTTAAATTTGGGTCTTTAAATGGGTCAAGGTTGGAGATGCTTCACAAAAAGCTACTCTTAGTTTGATAAGATCAACCAATTCACCAACCTCTTGAATTGCATTCTTGATGACATGATCATTTCTAATTTTCCATATAGGGCAAAGAACAGCATAGAGGGTGGTGTTCCAGGCTTCTAGCATATTTCTTCCAAATTATGAAAAGGATTGGAGAATCAAAAGTCAATTAAACCAGGAAAGGTTGATGGACAAACCCATGATACATGCCACCAAGAGAGAATAGCAGACCAGATGTTCCGATCGAGCAAAACTGCAATAAAGGAGCAGGTGTAACGGTGTCTCAGTAGATGCAGAACATAGGGGGCAGTTTCCAAAATTTTGGGAGATTTCTTGGAAAATTTTCTCCATACCCTTTACTAGGGACTAATACCCTAAAAAATACACCTTCAATTATTCTAACCGTAAAAGTCATGTATAGATTTTACAGTAAGGCTGTTCACATAAACATTTACCGCACAGATTTTGTGCAGACTTCAATGTGGGGCCCTTGAAATGGGGCCCACTAAGGATCCCATACAAACGATCCGAACCATTAATTAAATTTAAAACATGTTTTCGAGTGCCCCCGTTAAGTGTAAGTACTCGATTCAATCTTCTAACTTTTCATTCATTCACGTCTGTGCAAAATCTGTGTGATAAATGTCTGCGTCAATAGCACTGTTGTCGATTTTAACCCCAAAATAACGTTCTTCTGTTTAACTTTCAGCATGCCACCTCGTAACATCTCTCACCAACTACTGAACGTTTTCTCCTAAAGTTGGGGGACAAAATAAAATTTCCCCTCTAACTCTATACCATTCGTATCACTATCACTATATGTTTGGGTGGTTGATTTATAACAGAAGATGGAGGAAGAGCTGAAGACACAAATCAAAGGGGTGGAAGCAGAGAATGAAGCGCTAAGAGAGAAGAATGGAGCAATGGAAAAACAGGTTGAGTCAGCCAAACTTTTATGCATGATTTTATTTTTGTGTAACAACAAAGAAACAGATTTTAGTAATCTTCCATTATTATTTTTTGATCGGTAAGATAAATTATTATTAAGGGGAAGGGGAAGGAGTTCCAATCAACAGTTGATAAATATAGACCGATGGGAACAAAGTCCATATATACACACCTATAAGGACAAAAGTCCGTACATAGGCCTAAAAGCCCAGATCTTACAATACAACTCAAACAATTCCAAGGCCTAAAAGCCTATATAATACAATAAAACAATACAATAAAACCCATCCGATGGCCAAAAGCCCAGATTTGCAACAAAGCTCAGTCTGAGAAGCCCAAAACTAAACCCTAACTTCCTAGCTACACTAACCGCCGCCGGCCACCATCCTCACTGCCCGATCAAGACAGCAACCACCAACACAAACAAGGCCGAAAAGAAATCTCCTCCAAATTAACACCCACTGCCGTGGAACCACCCTTTACCATTAAGCGAAAACCGTGAAAGCCCAAGGGATGAACATGGCGGGAGACCAAATGCCGCCACCTTCAACCACCATACAGCCAAAGGTCCCAAAACCCAATAGTTAAATCGAACCGGAAAGCACGCATGAGATTAAGGGATGGAGACGGAAAACCTAGGAGGATAGCCAAGGAGAAAGTGTGGCAAGGAAATCGGGAGTTTGGAGGTAGAAAAAATAGAGTAAAGGATAGAAAAAGACAAAGAGATTGAGAGAAACATACCAACACAGACCCTACGTAGCGCGGTCATCCCGAATGATGGTCGTGGACAGCCGCCCGAAAAGATGACCTCGAGATGGTCGGGCGTCCAGATTTTATTTCGCCGATCAATTTTGAGGATAAGAAAGAAAAAAAGAAAGAAAAGGAAGGTGGAGAGGAATCGGAATGGGAGAAATCAGATGAAAACGGAGGAAGAAGGGGGAAGGAAAGACAGACAGAGGAGAGAGAAGAAAGAGAAGAGGGGGAGGGAGGTGGCTAATGGCGGGCGCTGCTCCCCCGAACGAAACCCTACTGTTTAAAGAGGGAAAGAGGAGATGAGGGGTTGAGAGAGAGAGAGACCCATCTTCAAATATTAAAGAATAACAAGATTGAAGGGGAGTAAAGCATAACTAATGCCTTCACAACGAGAAGCAAAAATCCCAACATGGTTGGCACCCAAGCCGCTCATGGTAAATGTTGTTTGGTTTACATAAAACTTTTTTTTATGTCTTATTATGAACAATTAACTTCTTTGTTAAGTTTAAATTGACTTGAAGTTTAGATTTAGACAAGCATTAAAGAAGCATTTAGTTTCAATCTTTTGCGCGCTACTATTGCTCATTTCTATATCCATTGTTAAGGGAGGAACAAATTAATATTCTCTTCTTTATCTCTACACCATTCTCGATTAAAAAATCTTTATATATATCATTCTTATCACTAGCTCTATGTTTCTCAGGTAGTAGTTGATTTACAGAACATAGAAGAAGACTTGAAGACAAAAGTCAAACAAGTAGAAGCAGAGAATGAGATGCTGATTAAGAGTAGGGGTGAGCAAAATATCCGTCAAACCGTGAATCCAGTCCAAACCGAAAGATTTGGTTCGGTTTTTTAGTAGTATGGTTTGGTCATGGTTTAAAAAAATTAGAAACCGCATTATATGGTTTGGTTTGTGGATTCATGTTCACGGTTATAGTTTCAAACCGATCCGAACCGTATAATATATATATATATATAATATGTATAGTTATATATATTTTAATTATGATTCACCAAATAAATATGGGAGCCTACTTTCCTAATTTATTGATTCTATTAAATCCGCCAATATTTAGTTTTCCAATTCCTATTCCTATAATTCCTCTACTACGTATGTACAATTACCAAGACTAATTACCCTAACTTTCTATATAAGAAAACCTATCCCTATACTATATAAACCTAATGTACTAGCGTAGCATTCATCTATTGCCCAGCCACAGTAAGCCATCTATCTTCTCTACCCATAGTTCTCTCTGCAATCTGCATGGCTTCCGTGAATGTAAGGGAAAACAAATCCTGCTCTTGCTTTATTTTTTGTGTTGCTATTTTTTTCTAGATCAACAATATTTTATTTGATCCTAACTTTTTTCTTCTTTCTTTTCTTGTTAGATGTCAACTACGGAATGAAATTGATTTTAATATAAGTTTTTTTAATTTATCTTCGTAATTTTAAGTACTTCAAATATTTTTTTAGAGATGATAACTTAGTTCAAAGCAAACCGTAGTTAAAACCGAAACCGAACCGTAGTCTAATGGATTGGATTGGTTTGGTTCTATGCGCTTTGTGGGTTGGTTTGGTTTTCGAAATTTATAATCCGTAGGTATTGGTTTGGTTTTTGGTTTACTATAAAACCAAACCAAACCGGACCATGCTCACCCCTAATTAAGAGGAACGAAAAATGTTGAGTTTAGCCAAACTTTTATGCATAATTTCATACTACGTTATAAAAGTTGTTTGTAAAACTTTTATGTAGGAATACAACTTTTTTGAAATTCTAATATGAAAAATTAATTGCTTTATTATATTAAAATTCACTTGATGTTTGGATTAGACTAGCATTAAAAATAAATGCAGTTGCCGATAAAAAAAGAAGAAGAAGTTAAATGCAGTTCAATCTTTCACTAATATTACTCATTTCACCCCCAAAGCTTTTTTGGGGGGTGATCTCTTCAACTACTGAACATTTTCTCCTAAAATCCATGGATGAACATATATATATTCTCCCCCTCTAACTCTATACCAATCATTATTAGAGAAATAAATCTATATACCATTCTTATCGCTATCTCTTTATTTTATAAGGTGGGTGATTTACAGAAGATAGAGGAAGACCTAAAGAGAGAAATCAAAGAGTTGAAGACAAAAATCAAAGAGCTTAAAATAGATATATATCAAAGAGGTGGAAGCTAGGAATGAAGTGCTGAGGAATAGGAATGAAGTAATGGAGAAAAAGTTTGAGTTAGCCGAACTTTTTAGCTTGATTTTATACTACCTTGTAATAGTTTTTTTTTTTTTTATCGGCATTTTTTAAATTAAAACTCAACAAAGGGTAAATCGAGCATCCAATAAAAGATTGGACGGAACATCAATAGAGCACATAACATTTTACAATTTTGTCAAATTAAGATTAACTTCAGGTTTGGATTAGACGAGCATTAAAGTCAAATGAAGTTTCATTCTTTCGCTAAAATTGCTCATTTCTCACCCTAATGTTTATATGGGTATAATATTTGTGATCGAAAATTCGATCTTAAAGGAATTACATTCATGGTTTCAGTTTTTTTTTGGGAAATTTTTCTCCCAACCCTTAACGAGAGACTAGTTCTTTAAAAAATACACCTTTAAAGTTGTAACCCGAAAAGTTCTTTATATAGTTTTAATCCCAAAATAACCTTTGACCCTTCGTGTCAATAGCGTTTTTGTTAGAAACTTGATATGCTTGTAGGCTTACGTCCGAAGTGTCTAAATTATTTTTTGCTTAATCAGTCTGTGCTGCAGAGATTGTTGTTAGATTAAAATTGCTAATATTTGTTAGTATTACTGCTTATCGACAGTGAACAGAACTGTCGCAAAAAAAGTGTGGTCAAATTAGAAATTTGTTTAATTGGACACCAATAGCTATGTCAAGTTTTCATGTTTGAGAAATAAAAAGTGAATCGGCCAAACTTTTATTGTTCATGTTGTCCTCTACAAAAGTTAAACTGTTGACATAGTGTCCGATCAAACTAATTTTTAACAAGACTATAATTTTCTGTGAGACCTAAATAGAACGGTTCCAATCATTGTGAACCCACAATGGCTCATATTAATGGGACAGGAATGGAGGATTGAAACTGAGAAAAAAGAGAAAAGGTGTGCTTCGTTTCCTTCCCACCTCAGGACAGCAGGCCGTCCAACAATAAGCGTTATGTGCTAGCAACTAGGGGTGAGCATGGAGTGCTTCGGTTTTATAGTAAACCAAGGATCATACCATTCCATAAAAATTCACCAAACCAATGCATTGGGCCTTGTGTAGTGTGGACTTTGTAATACTCCTCAACAAATTGAGCCTACACGCACTGTTTACCAATTTTTCCCTCGATCGAAATCGACGGAGATTTCGGGAAACAAAGTCAACAACAAAAATAAATGTTAATGCGGCTTGTCTCCACAAACGGATTTGAGGTTCCTTACCGTATTTCGGGACTTCACCGGAAAAGAAATGGCGAATGAATCAAATGCTATTTTTTCGGTGGTGATGAATTGACTCGTAAAAGAAGACCGTCACCCGCCAATCTTCAAAAACGGAATCGACCCATCGATTGGGCGGAGTGGATTGATGGTTTAGTGAAGTGTGGTGGGGTGGAGCGGAAGAAAAATAACAAATGGATTTTGTTATTTTTCCAAGGTAGATTTACAATCAAAAAGGACGGATCCTTATTGAAAGTAAGATAGTTAAGTTAATCCTACTCCTAGGAAGACAAAAATTAAGAACAAAGTTAAAACTTTGATTTGTTGAAGGAGTTTACAATGAGGCCTAAAAAGGCTATTTATAGGAATACAAAATGTGTAGGAAATAACTTCTTAACTTCCCATTACTCTTCATTCTTCTAATTTGCTTCCAAGTGTCCAATTAACTTTCCTTCAACTTCAAAGTGTGTAGAACAATGACAAGTGTCTTTTTAACTTCCAAATGTGTAGGAGAATGCCAAGTGTCCTGCACTTTATTAAAATACAAACAAATAAAAACTAGTTATATTATTAATATGAAATAATAAAACAGGAAGCATTCCCATAATTGCCACCTTTCAGTCGATTATTGACAGGCAGTGAAATATTATATGGTACAAACACGCACTAAGAAAAACCCCAAGCGCATTAGACTCCCAAGAGTTCTTTTAATCTTTGGGGAACTTAATTAGCAATCCTTTTTACCATTCTTATTTAGGTGCTCATCCTAATGTGTTTAAATACTTATCTTTCCATCCTCAAATTCAATTAAATCCTAAACTACCCTTTCTTTCTCCTAATTTTTCAAATCTTTCTCTCT
>BPLS01000435.1:56901-86357 GCA_019656275.1 Rhododendron kiyosumense
GTTTTTTCCCTTATTTTTTATTATATACTAGTCATAAATCTTCTATTTTTTTTTTTTTCAAAAAAGAAGACCCAAAAAAGTATTTTGAAACTAAAGTCAATGGGCCAAAATGAAATAATATAAATGATGATATGTAATTAAGAAAAAAAAAAAACTCCACATTCTAATTCTAAAACAAGTTTACCTAAAAAATTAAGGAAATTTAATTATAATGCTAATCCCCAAATTTATAATGTCACTCCCAAAAAGGAGTATGGTTATCAATTTTGGAAATCCATATAGGGATTTGAGGAGTGGCATTATCGATACCCAAAATTAAAGTTAGTCTTTTCATCCTCTATGTGCAAATGACAAGCATCATTTATTATAATTTTTGTTATGTTATTTTTATTTTTTCTAGAGCCGATAACTATTAATATTGTAATGCATCTTTTTATTTTTTTAGTATATATTTTGCCACTACTAAAGTAAAATCCTGATTCTGTCTCTGATTCCAACTTCAATATGTTGGCCAAAGGCTATGTGTGATGCTTTGAAAAGTGGTTACAAATGGTTGAATGAAGGGACGGAATCAAGATTTTATTTTAAAAAAGGCAAACATATGTGTATTTAATGAAATTTAACGGAAAGATGGGCTAAAACATGACTACTTACTACTAATTTAAAATTGTACAAATCTACGTCAAAACATTCATAATCAACCATGTTTTTGTATTCTCATTAAAGTACAAAAGATGGTTATGTTTTCTATGTTTTCCCCTTTTTCGGGTCGTAGGCCAGGACGCGAAACAAATTCATTGAGCAGGCGATTACTAAGCTCTATTTGTTTTGGGAAAATTTTAAAATAACACCTGACCTTTTACACAAATCACGCATAGGCACCTGACCTTTTAATATTATCAAAAAAATATCTGACCTATTTAAAACCCATCAATTTTCCACCCACCGTTAACTTACCATCCAAAAATAAACAAAAATACTGAAATGGCCTACATCTGGCCATTTGGGGGGAAACCAATATACATTTTAGGAGAAAAACACATTACTCTACTGATTTCTTCCGCCAAATCCACTTGAGGGGCCATGGAGTTCTAACGGTTTGTTATGGGAGTAATATATGCTTATAAGACTTCATCTCGGTTATTATAACCGTTTGTTTTTGTTGAACTGATTATTGCACATTCTGTGGATCAAATTTATGTGCCATTTTTCCGGCAGAGCTTGAGATGGTGTGAGGCAAATGAAGGAGAAGGAGGAGATATTTGGGATTTTTGGGACATTCCAATTCCACTTAACTTTTTCTATAACTTTTAGTTTTGTTCTTTTTTTTTTTTTTTTGTGTTTCTTAGTTTTGCACCTTACTTTTTTTGTTTTTTGATTCATCTGGTCCAGACGAATCAGAAAAGTAAAAAAAAAAATTATATATTTGCCTAAATATTTTAGGAAATAGTCATTTTTTAACTTAAAAGTGATTATTTTCTAAAATATTTGGGTAAAAGTAATAAAAATTCTTTTCCGATTTGTCTTGTCAAGATGAATCAATAAGTCACAAAAGGTTGGTGCAAAACTGACAAACACAAAAAAAATAAAAGAAAAGAAAAACAAAACTAAAAGTTATAGAAAAAATAAAAATTGTTGTTATTGGAACTCTATGGCCTCATAGGTGGGTTTTGGCGGGAGAAATCAATAGAGTAATGTGTTTTTCCCCAAAAATGTATATTGATTTCCCTCTAAATGGCCAGGTATAGGCCATTTCAGCATTTCCGTCTATTTTGGATGGAAAGTTAATAGCGGGTGGAAAATTGATGGATTTTTAAATAGGTCAGGTGTTTTTTTGATAATATTAAAAAGTCAGGTGCCTATGCGTAATTTGTATGAAAGGTCAGGTGCAATTTTGAAATTTTCCCTTTTTTTTGGGTACACGATCATTAAGCTTGGGCGCGGCTATTTGCAACCCTTTATTTTCTCCCACAGCCCGTTAAAAAATTTCAATTATACTCGACAGTTAGTTACCGAAATTGAGATATATTTTCAACATCCAGTTACCGAAATATAATATTTTTTTCAACAACTATTTACCGAAAATGCATGTTTGCAGTTGTTTACCAAAAGTTGAATATATTTTCGACATGTAGTTACCGAAATATAATCTTATTTTCAATAACTATTTACCAAAATGTTATTTATGATTTTCAACAACCACTTACCGAAATATGGTGAACTATGAGAGAAAATGAAGGGTTGCTAATAGCCGCGCCCTTAAGCTTTTTCAATGCATATGAAAGTTCATATCAATTTCGATCGACACAACAAGTTTGATGCAGACAATCTTAATAGTCCATTCTTATATTATTGCAAAAGGTAAAAGGTAAAATACTGAAAATTAGGAGTACAACTGTTTCTTTAATATTTTCATAAATCCGTACCACCAAATTAGGAGTAGGATTATTTAATTGTAAAAAATGTAGGAGTGGTCGAATTAGAGTTTTTTGACAAATTCGTTGGTTTGGCAAACTTCTATAATTAATTTCAGCATTTTTTGAGAGAATATTACTTCTATGATTTTAAAGAAATTTTTGAAGCTTGAATAGGATAGTCGCGCCCCTCAATCCGTCCTTCATCGTAACAAGAAGACATATTGCAAATCCTCAATTTTGCATTACTGGATTCCAAAATTTATATATTTGGGAATGCCCCCTCCCCTCCCCACCGCGCCCCCACCCCCCCCAAAAAAAAACTTTCTTTAGCCCATCCAGTCTATCCCACATTTCTATGGACTTGGAATTCGTATTTAAGGCTATGGGCTGGGTTGGGCCAAATATTTCAGACCCATTGGTTAATTAGGGCAGAGCGAGGAATACTTCTTGAAGCTCGTCCCAGGCCTCATAGGAGTATTTTATTTTATTTTTGGGTAGATAGGAAAATGAAAACAGACTTGAGGGATTTGCCAGCCAGTCCGGGTAATTGGTCCATATTTCCGAAAACTCCAATCTGGTTTGCCCAATCTAGAAAATGCACCATCAAGGATGGATACTGATTGACACGAATGCTCTTAATCTGCAGCGCAAACTCGGCCCAATTGTTCTCCAGCCTGGCTACAAGTGGGCCGGGTTAAGGTCTTGTAGTTTGGGATTCGGGGGTGGCATAATGTTTGAGTCCGAAAGAATTCTTTTCCATGACTTCTGTCTGTATAAAAACCAAGTGATGACTCCGTAACTTAACTACTACTGTATTATTCCAATGGAGATTGAAAACTGAAGTGTCCATTACTGGCCTAACCATATCCAATGCTAGCACAGTCCACCAGTAAGTGTATGGATCACAAACTAGCATGTGATTCTAGAATTATCCAGATCGACAGCACCACGTGATTGTACTCCAAAACTATTGAATAATTACTCTTGCGTGAAGCGGAAATGGCTAACCCAAAGAGCATAGCCACAATGAGGGGGTCCTCTCTCGTATAAATATCTTAGACAAAACAAAACTAATCATCTAATTATTGTAAAACGATAAAAACATAAGGCAATTGATGTCTTTAACGCCGGCTCAGACGTTGAGCTTGATGCAAATAGCGGCACTCGCAATCTACTGTTTATTAATACCTAAAATTAGCAATCTCAAAGAGATAAAGTGCTGCCAACTTTTCATGTTAGTATCAAATTTTTGAATTGGATTTTTGCGAGCTACTTATTTTGGTAGCACTTCTAACCAGTATGACTATAGATCTTATGTTTTATTTCGTGTTGGATTACCTTACCAAGGACGTACAATTTCGTGTTGTGTTGATGTGCAGAGCAAGATTATCGGTGAAGGAGGGATACCTAGAGGGCCATGGGGAGGGCATGTGGGTGCATAATGGCTTACAAGTCCGACATTGCGCCTATTATGCAGATAACTCTTAAATTTGGAGAAGTTATCGATTCAATTATAATCAAAAGCAGAAGCTACGATGACAATGTTATAGGAAGCTCCCAGAGAATTGGCGATCTCGGTGGCTTTAAAACTATAATGGTGTGACCCTGACCCTCATTAGGAGTGGATTTAGATTAAAAAGTTAGGATTCATTTTTTTTTTTTTTTTTTGGTGTGTTCCAAACAAAGTCCTAATTTATTCTTGCACTTGTTTAGTTCCGAATCAACAGTTCTGCAGAGCAACTCTCCTTCATTAGCCTGACATTTGGACGCTACAATGGAGAACGGGCAATCGCATCTCTCTGTTTTGAAACAAATCACGACACCTATGGGCCTTTTGGTTCAGTACCGGATCTGGATGATCCTCGTGTGTCCATTCCGATAGAAGATGATGTAGTACTGACCAGATTCCATGGACGTGAAGGAAACTTCCTTAATGCAATTGGTATATTTGTAGCACCCGAAGTACTCAATAGTTCACACAAGCTGATCACCTTCTATCCCCTCTGCTTTTTTACTCTTATACAGTTAGTAAATCAAGATTCCCAACCTCATTTTCTCTTGCAAAAATGAACGGCTTGAATTATTAAAGCAGAATCTCAAGTCTCACTTTTATTCACATGAGGAGATCTCGCTTTTATTGACATTTTTTTTCCATAGGCAAGCCAAAGTATGTTCCGTTTGGAGGAAATAAGATAGGCACGTATTTTTCTTCAACGCTGTACGGTGGGAAGGCGGACGGTTTGGTAGGTGTGGCTCCTATTTACATGCCATAGGAGTTCAAAATGGAGTCATCGAATCTCACTTATATTCGCAAGAACTGTTTTGGGGCTGTCTGAGGAAATTGATTGAGTATGTTCTCGGATAAATGGTGCCTCTATCCCTAGTAGAATCTACAAGCTCTTGTTGGCAACTTCTATTTATTGGATTTGGTGCGAAAGGAATACCAGAGTATACCAAGGTAAAGCTTTCCCTGCTCCTCTCTTGGACTCTCACAGTCTTAATGAACATGTCTATGCCCTTGGTGAGGCCTCAAGCATAATGATGGGAATCGGATGCTCGCTAATGTTTAGGGCTTAAACTCTTGGATTTTCTATAATTAGCTGGCTGTTTTGTCTAGCTTTGTTATTTTTTGTTTGTAGGTGTTTAGGCTTTGGTTCTTGCTGATTTCCTTATTAAGGCACCTTATTGGTAGTCATTTCACAGTCTGTATTGGAAAACTCTGAATTTTCTGTTTCTTGTCCAATGCACGCAAGTTGTTCGATGAAATGACCGAAAGAAACGCGGTTTAATCTGTTACCTTGATTCAGGGGTGTGCGGAGTCTCTTCACTTTTTGGAGGCTATTGAATTAATTGTTTGTTAAATTACAGAGGAAAGCTCTTGAACTGAACTCATTTGCTTTCACTCCAATTTTCAAGTTGCTTGTAAGTATGGAATCAGCAGAGTTGGGTAGAAGCGTCCACGCGTGCTTATATATGCTGCTAGGTCATGGTCCAATGCATTTGTGGGCACTTCTCTTGTCGACACATACTCTGCTTGTGGCCGTGTTGATGATGCTAGAGAAGCAATATCGGTGATATTTACTAATTTTCCTATCTTGATACAACTAAAGTTCTTCAATAAGAGTACGAACCCACTTTCCACAAAAACTACACATTGGTTCGTCTGGATGAGATGAGTCGGAAAAGAAAAAAACTATAATCGAAACTTAATTTTCTAATCAAGGAAACAGCAATCCAGAGAATCTGCGAAAAAATTGAAGAAGTACAAATAAAATAAGCTAGCTGGCTTATTAGCGTAATTGACACTCCTAAAAGTTGACTTACTTTTATTTTGGATGTTAATACTCCATAATTTTCATTTTCACATACACATATCCTATCCATAGCATCTACCACAGATAAAATAATACTACTATTTAAAGTTATCCCTAGCTACACACTTTATAAAAAGGGCTAGACTATTTGCAACCACAAATTTTCTATAGGTAGTCTGTGCTAAAATTAATCATTTTCGGACAAAAATGCCCTTTAAAAAAATGAACAAAAATACCTCCACCAATGAAACGACAACGCTGTTTTGGATGGAATGGTCATCCAACCTCTTCCGCCCCCTTCTTCTTCCTCCTCTCCTACCTCCCACCGTCCTAGCCAACTACCAGTGGAATTTGTCGCCAAGGCAGGCTTGTTTTTAGCCTGAACCTCCTTTTCCAGTTGCTTGATTAATGAAAACTCCTCTCCTTTGGTTGCTATGTTGAAGTCTTTTTCCACTCCTTGACGAACTTCGGAAACCCTTTGTTTCAAAGTGGAGAAATATCCATGGAAAGAACTTATTGGTCTTTTCAAGGTGGGGTCAATTTCAGCCCTTAATTTTGGGTCTTCTCTCTGGAATCCACTAGTGGAAAGAAATGGTGTGAAGTTGGGTAATTTGGTGAGGAGAGACGGTGGATGACGATGACGCCGCCGCTACAAAACCAGTACCATTGTGCATTAGCAAAATGCGCGATGTTATTTATGCATTCACGAAATGCGTTATACAAATCATTATGCGTTCGGAATTTGCGTTTTCAACCGGAAAAAAAAAAAAAAAAAAAGACGTGACGCATCTTCAAAATGCGTTATAGAGGTTCAAATTTTAAAACTCGAAAATGTCTATTTTTTAAAACATTTTCAAGTTTTAAAATCCGAAATTGTCAATTTTTGTTTTTTTGAAGGACTATGTATCCGATTTTTTTTTTGGGTGGTGTTGGTGAAGGCAACGGTTATGGAGGTGGTGGTGGTGAGTGTGGTGTTGGGTGGTGTGTTGAGCAGAAGAGAAGAGAGAACTTGGAATGTTCATAAACAATTTCGAGTTTCAATTTTTTTTTAGAGGAAGCTGTCCGTGAATGAGGTGCCGTTCCACTTTAGAAAAAAGAAGGTTTTTGGAAAAGGAAGGTAATATCAAGCTCAGAAATCATGTGTTTTTTCGTAAATAATTTTCCTACCAATATGGATCTTATTTGATAGATCTCATTGAGATCTTTTGAACGGTGCAAAAAAATTTTAAAAATCATTTTTCATTTTCGTTATATTTGAGTTTGAAATTACCCTCTTTTTGAAAAAGAAGGTTTTGGGAGAAAGCGGAATGGGGCCTGAAATGGGTAGGGCAGTGTTATAATTCTTTTCTGTAGCTCTTTCCTTTGCTCGCCCCTATCTCGTCTGTATCTGATTTGTTTTTGTTGGTGTTGGTGAAGGTGGCGGTTATGGAGGTGCGGTGGTGGTGAGTGTGGTGTTCGGTAGTGAAGAGAAGAGAGAACCAGGAGAGTGAGAAGGGGAGAAAGACAGGGTATTTTTGAAAGTTTTAAGATATTTGTTAGGTTGCGTATAGAAAATTGTTATAAGATTTGAGGGTTAGATTTAGAACATGCTACGAATAAAAAATTTATGGTTGCTACGGAGTATTTGCTAAGTTTTGTCGACCATTAATGCAAAATGAAAGTCGTCACTCGGGCTTGACCAGAACATACAGCTATATTTTATTTATTTATTTATTTTGTCATTCGTTAAACACAATCTACTTTATTCTAAAGAATTTGGAGAGGGGAATAAGTGGTTACACGAATCAAACTCTTTTCTTGTACATGGGAGTATAAGGGAGCTAGGCACCAACTGCGCTCTACTAGCTCCACTTGCATATAGCTTTATCCGCTTAACGTAATTATATTGATCCTATCAACGTATACAGAAATATGCATTTGTGGGGCACTATGTAATAAAAATTTCGGTGACAACAAATCTCAGATATTACATACTAATCTGAAGAATTATAGACCATTTTGGTGATGCACCGAGACATCCTTCCCAGCTTCAAATGCATGGTGGAGTCATCGTTGGATTCTATGGAAAGGACGACGGTGGGTGTCTTGGTGGACTTGGTGTATTTGTGGTTCCCACCAAGAGCTTGCAGCACGAGCTCAACTTCTATCCCCCTCTATTTATTTTTATTTTTTGGGGGGCTGGAAGTCAGCTACTATCCAATGTTCTACTGTCCATTGTGGTCCAATTTATAGTTGGGATTAATTGGCGTAATTCAAGGATCCTGATGTAGAACAAGTTGCGTTCCAATTTCTTGATCAATTGGACCGATCAAAGTCTCGAAAGCTGATGTAGGACAAAAGTGGGGAGTTTTTTATATTTTGTTTTTATTGCTTTAATTAGAATAAGATTTTGACTATGAGGAGCAGTTCCGTTTTTTTTTTAAAATTTTTTTTTCAAAAAGAATGTAATTTCAGGTTCAAATATAATGAAAATGGAAAATAATTTTTTGATTTTTTTCACCGTTTGAAAGATCTCAATGAAATCAATCAAACAAGATCCATATTGCTAGAAAAATAATTTGCGTAAATACATTATTTTTTAGCTTGAAATTACATTCCTTTTCAAAAAGTATTTTTTGCAAGAAACTGAAGCGAAGCCTAAGCAATTTCCTTTAGGTTAGAATTATTAACTTTTCGTATTTGGTTTGATTTTAATTTCCAAACTTTTTTAGTATCCTATTGTATACAAGAATTAGGATCTTGACGCAGCGGAATTCACAAAGGAAATAGTTAGCATACTATTCCAAACAAGATAAACACTCGAATCCACGAGCAAACCTTGCTCACAAGGTACTACTACAATATTATTAAAAGATGACGCTTGAAAAAGTGAAAAGATGCCAGTTTTTTAAAAAACTGTAATTGAAAAAATTGCAATAGATAAATAATGTCAGTCATCTAAAAAACTGTGACGTCATAATATATTTATGATGTCACTTTCTAAAATAGCGACATAACTATTCTTTCTTTTTAATGTCGGTTTCTCCTTATACGTGGCATTAAAGAACAAAAATTTGTTTTTGGAGAAAACGGTGCCATCTATGAGCGTCGGTGCTTTGAAACCTCAAATCGGGAGTGGGTCGTTACATATGGTATCAGAGGCTGTACCAACTGGAAATGTTAGACAAAATCTCTACACCATACAAGGACGTGTGTTTCTAAGTGGGAAAGATTGTGATGCCCTAACCCTGGGAAGTTCCAGGTAGTGGTCAACCGGTCTAAGGGCAGTTGGGACCCGTGCGAGGGGCTGTCGGATCAGTGACTAGAAGGGTCAATCGAGAGTAGTCTCATATCGTAGACTTTTAAAACTATAAAAGTGCCAAAGCCAATTGTAACTTTATAGTTAAGCGTCCTCGCACTGGAGTAATCCTGGGATGGGTGACCTCACTGGGAGGTTTGATGGGGTTTAGTGTTCAAAGTGGACAATATTATACAGGGCGAGAGCGGGTCATTACAAAATATGATGGCTTTAAAGCACTTTAATGACGTTTCACAACTGTTATCTTTTACCTTTAATGACGTTTCACAATTGTCATCTTTTACTTTCAATTACATTTATAAAGCATCATCTTTATAGATATTAATGACATTTTCAAACAGTTATTTTAAGATTCAGACTTTTAATGATAGCTCCATAGATGACAGTTTCAAAACTGTCATCTCTCACGTTTAACGACAATTTTAAACTGTTATCTTTTACGATTATTGTAGTAGAGGAAAAGAAAGAGAAACTCTGAATATTATTGATGGAAAAACTATTAGCTACAGAGATTCTTCCATGATCAATATGTTGCAATCAAGGGATTACATTCACCTTGTTTGGTTGAGGTTTTAAAAAGTTATTTTTGAGAGTTGAGTGGTAATGAGTGGAGAGAGATAGAGAGAAATTTATTGAAAATTGTGCCGAAAATAAAAATTACTCTTAAAATGGTGAACCAAGCTGAGTAATTGTCATGGAATCAAGAGATTATGATCCCTAAAATCTCTCCACAATCACTAGCCAGTCAATATGCCTTAATCATAGGGATTTGTAGATTCTTTGTAATGTATATATAGCTGTATAGAGGACACAATCAATATACAATTATTCCATCTTCTTTTCCTTTATCAAAATTATGATGGTATCAGAGCACTTTTCTATGCTAACACCTTTCTCTGCATTTCTCTGAGTATTATATCACTGTCACTTAGGGATCAGTTCGTCCCAAGTCTCCTTTTCTTTTTTCTTTGAAGATTGGACATTTTTCCAATCTTCTTGAACATGGAGAAAGACTCTGATGTAGCCACCAAGTCCACCAAAAATGATGAAACCATGAGCCCTTTTTCCTTGCACCCATTTGACAATCCAGGTACCATGTTAGTCTCATCACCATTGACTGGTGAAAACTGTACTACATGGAGCTTTAAGTGCAAAAAATAAATCCGGTCTTGTGGATGGAACCATTCCTCAACCTCCGACAACTGATCCCACTTATGTCTTGTGGAAGCGATGCGATGACATGGTTTCGTCTTGGGTCATGAATGCCCTCTCAAAAGAGCTGGCAAATGGTGCCATTTATGCTGAATTTGCAAGAGAACTTTGGGTTGATTTGAGAGACCTTTTCTCTCAAATTAACGGGCCAAGCATCTTCCAAATCCAGAGGGATATTAGCTCCATTTCTCAAGAGCAAGATTCAATTTCCAGTTACTTTACAAGGCTGAAGACATTATGGGATGAGTTGAATCTCTACAATCCTCTCCCAACGTGTTCTTGCGGAGCAATGAGGATCATAAATGAATAACAACAAAGACCTTGTACCACATAGTTTTTGATGGGTCTGGATGATACGTACATTCCCGTTCGTGGCCAAATCCTTCTCATGGATCCCATATCCACTGTTAGCAAGGCTTTTTCTCTTGTCTTGCAAGAAGAAAGGCAAAGATCTATTGTTTCCCAACCACCCTTGTCAGATGCTGCAGCTCTTATGGCATGTGGGGAGCAAACTTCCATCGTGACACCCAACTCAAAAAGCCCCACAATTCCAAACAACCAACCTGTGAACATTGTAATTGGGTTGGACATGTGAAAGACAAGTGCTATAAACTCCATGGGTATCCACCAGGCCATCGACTCCATAAGAATGGACCCAATCCACCGTCTCCAGCCATTGCCAATCACGTTTCCTCCATTGCGCAACCGGGCTCTTTCCCATTTACGCCAGCTCAATGCCAACAACTTCTCCAATTGCTTCCTCCTTCACAGAACACAAATAACTCAGTAGGTAACACTTCAGTAAATTGCAATCTCTCAGGTATCGCCCTCAATGCAACTTCTTCTTTTCCTCCCACTCCTTGGATTATTGACACGAGTGCTACTGACCATATGGTCAGCTCCACTTCATTTCTTACTCACATCACCTCTTTGGGATCCACCAACATTAAGCTACCGAACGGCCATCACTGTCACGCCCCATAAATGAGAAGTGATCGGCCGTGAACCACCAGGCTAATCCACGGAACACGCAGTCTGAATAAATCAAAATAACCGAAAATCAAATGATCCCTTTTTCATTATTAATCAAATCAAAAGCCAAATATGTCTCATCATAAACACGGAGCACGACCATCCCATGAACCAAATAATATCCAATAATCCAACAATAATTAAAAGAATTTGTTATCTGTCAAATTGTTTCAAATGCGGAAGCGATTTTTAAAATAAAACTAGAATGAGACACCCTAAAGAGGTCAACAAAAGAAAATCCCCGAGATGCCGCCAGAGTCCTTGCCTAACTCCCCAACTTGGCTGAAAGAGAAGTTGGAATAAATCCGTCAGCTGACGAGCTCCGTGAATAGCAAGTATGTATATTAAATAAAGTTGAAAGCAGGGATGAAAATAATTTACCATTAAACATAATTTGGCATACGAGGTGTCCAGCAGAATAATAAATTAATCAATGAAGCATGTAACCAATAAATATTCTTAGTGGTGATCACAACATTAACTCCATCAACAATGGGGAACCACAATCAAACAGTACCATGGCCAGAATAAATCTCAACAAAATTGGATCCAATATCGAACTTAGAGTCACCAGGGTTGGCAGTCCATGGTACTTTTCCCTAAGACGATCCGGCGAAAGAAAGCCATTGAACATTAGCGTAACCGGCCTAACACGGTCTTTTGCCCAATGGCCAGGGTCACCAACACGAGAAGGAATAAGTTCCCTGAACTTCCGAAATAAATGTTCCCACTAATATCCGCCAAGTTCTCACCGAAAAAGAATATTAACAATTGATCACAGAAAATTCATCGCATGCCAATTTATAGAACAACTTATAAACAGTTTTAAATCTCCGAATAACATTCATATAAATTTTTGAAGGAAATACTTTTAAGGGACATAGGGAACTTTCGAAAATACGTAACATACTTAACTACTCACCTGGATCCAAAAATAATACAACTTGAACACGCAAACGAGACTAACCTGTAAAAATAAATCATATAAATTAACTAATTAATACATATCTATCACTGACCATTAAAGTTAGAAGTATCATTAATTAGTATAAGGCCCAAACCTAGAATCCAATCCTACGATGCTAAACCAACAATGGACACCAACACAACCACCACTCAAGCCTATTCCCAATTAGCTCACATGCATCACCAAATTGAAGCCTTTTTTGCCTGTACAACACAACACCAAAACTCATGCTCGGCAAATCCAAGCAACGCACAAAGAGAAAAGTCCTACTCCGGTAATTAATTACCTCCATGATCAAATCCCCACTGGGCTCCCTGTTATTCAATCTCACACACACACACACAACTCGAACGACATTCAGACCCTCCACTTTACACTAACCACAACAACACTTGCACACCCATCTGCTCTCTCTCTCTCCCTCTCTCTCTCTCTCTCTCTCTCTCTCTCTCAACCACTCACACCAAAGTCACCATTCACATCACACAAACTCCTCCACTACTCCATATTTCATCAACAATAAAACAAATCAATCGGTGGCAGTAAATTAACTTTTACAAAATCCATCTAACCTCTCCGCAAGGAAATAAAAGAGAAGCGGGAATATTGAAGGGAACAAGAATCGCTTACCCAATGATCAACAATCTGTCGAAACCTTGACTACGGCTTCTCTCATGTCCACATTAAGTTCTCTCAACCTCTCATCTCAATTGCTCTACCCAAATAAAACCCTACACCGTGAAAATATCTCCTAACTTTGTTAAACTACTCACTACTTCCTATATTATAACTAATTAGTTAATTAGAATTAGATAGTACATAACACAATTTATAAAATTACCATCCGGTATCACTATTTTACTCAAAATTAATCTCATACCCCAAATATTACAATCGTGTCAACAATATCCATAGCGCGCACAAAATAATTAATTGAGACCCAACCAAAACTCCAAATAATTAAACGGCAAATATAATTAATTAAATAAATAAAAATGCTAGGCTGTAACAATCACGCATCTGTTTCGCATGTTGGCAATGTAGTTTTGTCACCTACTTTGACACTATACAATGTGTTTTGTGTTCCCACTTTTCAATTCAATTTCATTTCTGTAAGTAAAATAACTCGTGATTCCAAGTGCTCAATTCTCTTTTCCTCTGACCCTTGTTCTATTCAGGCCCCGTCTTCGAAGATGATGATTGGAATGGGTAGAGTTTGTGATGGGCTTTTATCTCTTCAATAACCCCAGCACCTTTGTTCCACATGTTCCTGCCACATGTGGAATTGGATAACTCGCCACTTACAAGGCTTACCTTTTACGTGGATATGGGTTATTCAACGTATTTTGGATCCATGTGATGTGGTGTGGACACTCCCTAACGGATTAGGCCTACGCACACTTAGGAGAACCTCAAGCGGATCAGACTCCCAATTGCTTCTTTTTTTTGACAAAAGTGAGAGGTAAGCATTGATAAAGCCCAACAGCACTTACACAACGAAATTCATTACAAATAATTTTGACAAAACCAAACTAATCATCTAACTGATACATAACGAGAAAGAAAAAGGCGGTTGATGTCTTTCATCCCCAGCGTCCAAAATCTTGGATATTACAAAAAAATATATTGGGGTAAAAGTAAAAAATTTACTTTTCCAATTCCTTGCATCAAGACGAATTAATAGGAGTAAAATTTTGTTGCAAAATGAACTAATACGAAAAAGTATTGAATAAAGACAATGAAAAAAGCTCAAAAATTCCGTAGCGAAACTTAGCTTGAATTCATCGGTAAATCGACCAATTCACCTTATTAAGTTATCTTGGCTCACCTAGCTAGTACTTACGTAGACCCATGTAGTATATTTCCCATCGGTAAAGAGTTTTGGATAAAGGTTTGTAATCTTTAAAAATTCCCAAGTAAACGCATATCCAAGGCAACCTGAAAAAAAACTTGTACCCCGATCACAAATTCAAATTTCACGAAGATCAAACATTCTCAACTCGATCACACCACTTTTTATCGGCTTCTCTGATCTCCGAAGAGACGTGTGTGGCTTCCAGTCTCCAAATTCAACTTGGCTAGTTGCGTCAAAATTTTGTCTTTTAATTTTGATTGTGTTTGGCATTCGAATTTGGGACCTGAATTTGCAGTTTGGGTTGGTTATAGGGAAGATTGTATATATGTGCTAATTTCGAGTGAAAATGAGTCTTTGGCGCTAAATTAGTTGGAATTGTGGTGAAATCTGCTTTAATGTTGCAGATACTTCATTGAAATGGGGAGAAAAAAGAAAGAAAACAGGGCAGTCGGGTCGGATTTGGGTGTGACTTGACCCATATTTGACCTAACCCGTTTCTTCCCATCTACTTTTGACCCAAATTCAACCCACGACCCATTTCAACCCACCCAAACCCGTCCATTTGCCACCTCACTATCTCTATATTTTTTTAGGTGACTAATTTACAGAAGATAAAGGAAGAGCCAAAGACAAAAATCAAAGGGGAGGGAGCAGAGAATAAAGTTTTGAGGGAGAAGAGCAAAGCAATGGAGATAACGGATGAGTTTTTTTTATAGGCAACAAAATTTTATTAAAAACTCGATAAATGGTACATCGGAAAGAGGCCAGATAGCAGCTGCATTATCCAAACTTTTATAAGTTACCAAAAAAAAAAAAACTTTTATACATGACTTTATACTGTGTTGTAAAAGTTGTTTGGTTTGGTTTCACCTTGTTGCAGCTTTAATATGACAAAATTAATGGCTTCGCTAAACTTACTTATTTCTCACCTAAATTTTTTATTTTTTTTGACAAAATAAAAAAATTATATTAATAATAGTCCAACGGCACAAGTACTTACAAAACGGAGTTCATTATAAATATCTTGAACAAAACCAAACTAATCATCTAACTATTGTGAAACAATAAAAAACATGAGACACTCGCAATTTACTGTATATTCATGCCTATAATTAACAGTCTATGCCAACTTTTCTTGTTAATTTCAAATTTTGAATTGGAATTTGCAAGCTACTCATTTTGATAGCTCTCCTAACCGGTGTGACTATAGATCTTTTGTTTAATTGATTTGATATCACGGCAACAATATTTCGTGTTGGATTACCTTACCAATTTCGTGTTGTGTTAATGTGCAGAGCATGATTATTAGTGAAGGAGGGATTCCTAGAGGGCCATGGGGAGGGAATGCGGGTCTTACAAGTCCGACATCACGCCTATAATGCAGATAACTCTTAAATTTGGAGAAGTTATCGATTCAATTATAATCAAACGCAGAAGCTGCGGTGGCAATGTTATAGGAAGCTCCCAGAGATTTGGCCTCCCTGTGGCCATAACTCTGTAACGGGGTGACCCTGATCCTTCTTAATTTATTCACAGATCAGAACAGAGATGTATCCAGATCCGTTTAGTACACATGAGTTCCACACATCGGACAATTGTACGTGCACAGAGATGTATCTGGATCCATATCAGAACACTTTTGTTTGTGTCTATCGCATATATTTTTGTAGTTTTTCTTATCTTTATTGTCAAGACGAAAATATAGAAGGGAATTTATTAACCAAATTCCAATGGGTATGTAGCTCAAAGCGCAATATGGGTGAGCTAGTTGTAATCCCAAACATCTTGAATTCAAAACTTAGTAGGCTCTTGGGGCTAAGCCACTAGGAAAAATCTATTTTGAATCCCCTAATCTTGATGCGGATGGCTTGCCTTTGACCAGATCAATGAGGGAAACTAGTTGAGGTGCACGTAAGCTAACCCGAAACCCTCTGACTGTCAAACCAAAAAATTAACAAAAAAAGAACTATTTAACCAAAAACTACAATAATTTCTTATGGTTGATATTTTTAATTTTTGTGCATTCCAGACAAAGTCCTAATTTATACTTGCACTCGTTTAGTTTCGAATCGACAGTTCGGTAGAACAACTCTCCTCCATTAGCCTGACACATGGACACTTCAATGGAGAACGGACAATCACATCTCTCTGTTTTGGTTCAGTACCGAATCCTGATGATCCTCCTGTGTCCATTCCAAAACAAGATGATGTAGTACTGGCTGGATTCCATGGACGTGCGGAAAACTTTCTTAATGCAAGTGGTATATTCGTAGCACCCAAAGTACTCAATAGTTCGCACAAGGTCACCTTCTATCACCTCTACTTTTTACTCATATCCAATTAGTAAATCAAGATTCCCAAGCTCTTTTTTCTCTTGCAAAAATGAATGGTTGGAATTATTAAAACAGAATCTCGAGTCTCACTTTTATTCACACGAGCAGATCTCACGATAGAGGAAGCTGATTTCTAATTAGTACATGTACCTCAGTTAATTAATTGACTTTTTATTTTTTTCACAGGCAAGCGGAAGAATGCTCCGTTTGGAGGAAATAGGATAGGCACATATTTTTCTCAACTCAAGCTGTCCAAATGACCAAACAACACACGGTTTTCACTAGCCAGAATAAGAAATAATCAGAGTTCAGTTCTCATGCATACGCAATTACTCTCCAGAATTCTGTGAAAAATAACGAACCCACCTCAGGACAGGCCGTCCACTGTGATATCCTACAGAGAGGTGGTTGTTTGGACTTATTGCGTGGAATGTCCTCTTGACCATGTATGTGAAAACAAACTTCTTGTCTGATGCACGCAAGTTGTTCGATGGAATGTCCGGAAGAAGGCGGTTTAATATATGTAACCTTGATTCAGGGGTGTGCAGAGTCTCTTCACTTTTAGGAGGCTGTTGAACTGTTTGTTAAATTACAGAGGAAAGCTCTTGAACTTAACTCATTCGCTGTCTCTCCTTTTTTGAAGGTGCTTGTTGAGTATGGAATCAGCAGAGTCGGGTAGAAGTGTCCACGCATGCTTATATAAGCTAGGTCATGGTCCAATGTGTTTGTGGGCACTTCTCTTGTCGACACATATTTTCTGCTTGTGGCCTTGTTGATGATGCTGGAGAAGAATTGGATGATATTTACTTGCAAGGACTTGGGAGGCTCTGAGGATTTTTGAGTATTTGTACAAAACAAAAACTAAAGCTGACAAATTGACATTCGTTAGCGTTCCTACAGCTTGTAGCAACACGGTGTTATTAGACACAGGTCAAGCTTTGTTTCACTTCTATGGTAGATGACTATCGTATTGACATGGTAGGACTTTAAGGGCAGTTGGGCCATCTTGACAGGGCTGTTAAGCTAATCGAGGAAATGATTTGTTGGTCGATGGATTAGATTTTGAAGCTGTGAGCATGTCTATTTTTATCTCAACTAATGATGCTTTGTTGATATCTGATGGAGCTGAATGATGAGCTGATAGATTACTGAATCTTGCTGAAAATCTGTTTGCTGGGAGCCTCATGATTTAATGACATTATTTTGCTGCATTTGTGGCTAATGGTCTTGAGCTGAAGGATGAGCTGAACTCTGCTGAAATCTTGCCAAAGTTTCATTTTGAGTTTTATTCCGGAGCTGCTTAGTTTGACTGGTTGTGACTCATTCAATTTCCATTTAATGTAATTTTGTTTCTTTTCTTTTTTCTACATGCCTTTACAGTACCTCTTTTGTTGTGGTCTGTATTTGCTCTCTCCTTGATGTACCCTTTGTTGAGTTCTTAATAAAATCTTGTTGCCTATCAAAAGGAAAAAATCGAGGAAATGCCATTTGAGCCTTCTCTGTAATGATTCAGCGTGCTTTGCTAATAGTCCGAAGTACTACATGACGATGCTTCCGAACTACTAAATAATTACTCTAGAAAAAGTATGTAAGGGCAACTTGGTACTTTCATGGGAGACATATTAAAGACGCATAGTCATTCGTTTGTAATAGATAGCAGTAAACCGTTCTTTGTGTACTCATTGTATCAAAAATTACTAGCACCACAAACATTTACTCAAACTCACTATCATGTGAGTGAGTGTGTTAGTGTAATTGTTTGTGGTGCTAAAATGATTGCTCGAGCTGTACAGTGAAGTCAAGATTTAATTCAATTCATAAATATGCACATGCATGGCTTTTGGAAGCGCTGACTTTCTCATTTATACGTGGAGTTTTTCAGTGCCAAGCGGGTATTGCCGGCGTGGCACCTGTTCGGTGCATCTGAGCTGTCCAATTCATTTTTGGATGACTTGGATTGAAATCCTCTCTCTTCTCTCACCCCAACACTTTTTCTCTTCTTTTTCGCTTTCTAAATTTGAACCGTTCAAACACGCAATGAATGACTCGGATGCGCGAGCATGCACCACGTGGTATCCGCTCAGCACTGAAATTTTTTCTCATTTATACATATATCTTAGTACGCGGTCAGGCACATGACCAAGTATCACTTCCATGGTACAAGGATTAAAAAAAACACATATACATTGACCAAGTCTCAAACCATTAACCATTTTAGACTTTTTTTCATCACAATTCACAGGACCGGGGGAAGCTGCTCTGCAGCTTCTTGCTGCACAGCGTGCTGCGCACCGGCTAGCGGGCCTTGCCAGCATCGATCTGACGATCGGAGACGTTCAACACGTAGAGCTCGTCGAGTTTTCCGTGTGCGCCAAAAATCAGCTCAATCAAATATAGATAAGTGCCTCATCCAAACACATATCTTGAAAAAAATGTATTCAGTGGTTTTGATCCAGTGTTTTGTATCCATTTGGATTTCATTTTTTTCAAGTTATATGTGTTCGGATGAGGTACTTAACAATATTTGATCGAGCTGATTTTTGGCGCACACATAAAACTCGACGAGCTCTACGTGTTGAACGTCTCCGATAGCCGGACCGATGCCGGCAAGGCCCGCCGACGGGTGCGCAGCACGCTGTGCAGCACGAAGCTGCACAGCAGCTTCCCCCAGTCCCAATTCACAAGTCCTTCCGCTTACAAACAATAATATTCTTCCCCAACAATTCTTTGAGAGAGATAGAGAGAGAGAGAGAGACCATGCTTGATGGACCGGAAATTTGGGAATTTCTGATGTGGGTCGTCCCACTGGTGGTGAGTGTGATTCAGGCCGTTCGACAACCAATTGTGGAGGACGTTATACATCGGAGCGTTGATGCTTTATGTGATTTTGTGTCAGGGGAATTTGGGAGATTGTGGCGATTCGCCCGTCAAAAGAAGCCACAGGTTAGCGGTAAACATGAAACTATCTTTCTTGCTTTAATTCTTTGACTACTGCGTTTGTGTTTATAGTTTTTGAGTTCCGAAAAAATCTTTCCCCATCCTTTTATATACTTATCAAGGTTTCAAATACCGTTTTGGATATAATATCGGATTTGTAACTGAAACGGTACATATCGGTACCGTTTCTGATTTATGGTTACAAATATAAAAAATATATATACAACCTTGTTTAATTTTTCTTTACTTAAAGTCCTAAGAGCAACTCCAGGAGCTTCGCTCCAGCTCCAGCTCAAAATTTGACGAAAATGGCGAGAAAACTATGAAATCACACACCCAGAAGACTTGCTCCAGCTGCGCCTGTTTGCTTAGGAGCTACAGTACCTCGCCCAGTGGGGCGAGGTTTTTCAGCCTCGCTTGGCTCTCTCTCTCTCTCTCTCTCTCTCTCTCTCTCTCTCTCTCTCTCTACGCTGCAGCCTCATGGTCGGAAGACAGATCAGAGATCGGTGCTGGATGGTGGGTTTTTTTTTTCAGTTGTGGGTTTTCCGGTAGGGGGTCTTACGATCACCGGCGGTGCAGACCAATTGCTGGTGTCTAGAGGAAGAAAATCTGGAAATGGGTGAGAAGGAATGCGTGTGTGTGAGAGAGGCAAAGGGTCGATGGGTTTGAGAGTGTGTGTTTGTGAGAGAGAGAGAGAGAGAGAGAGAGAGAGAGAGAGTTAACAATGGCTGACTGGCGGTGGAGGCAATTACGGTGAGAGAGAGAAAAATGCGTAGTTTTGTTTGGGGTTAGTGGAGGGACCCACCAAGGTGATTTATTAGTACTCCCTCCGTCCCATTTTCATTGTCCTTTTTTGATATTCGTGCAATTTTCAATCGCTTGTATCTTTCAATGTGAATCTCCAAAAATATGCAATATGGATCTTATTTGATAGATTTCAATTTGTTCTATAATACAAAGATGTCAAAATCATGAAAAATATTATAGATTGAAAGATATATGCAAGAGACAAAAAAGTGAAAAATGAATAATGGACAATGAAAATGGGACGGAGAGAGTATTTTTTTCTAAATGGCTATGGTGTTTGAGGAGACTGCTGGGTTGCCCCAAATTTAGTGGCCAGCTATCACCCTTTGTCTCACCAAAATGGCTGGAAAAATGGTGTGATTGTTGGAGATGCTTTTAGACTAGTATTACGATTGACTTTTAAAAAACAAAGACTAGTATTACGATTTAAAAAAATTCAGTTAACATTTATTTTTAATAATGAAAATAGCTTTCTCTCTTACCACGTGTGGTAGATGATGCTCACTATTCAATTACAATGCTTTTTCCAAACGGTGGGCTCAAAACCACTAGTTCCAATCCAACTTTACTCTTTAGAGTACTAGGGAGCAGATGACCGGTTCAAAGTCCAACAAACACACTTCCTTCTCTCCCTGGAAACTTCTCTCTCTTGAGTCATGATGCACACCAACTTATCCCCAAGAGATAAATGCACGTTCGAAATTTTCAATGCAACTATTCCACTTTTTTTTTTTTTTTTATTACTCCACTTTCAAAAGGGTGATGTTTAATATATAGTTCTCAAAACTAGCTTTGTGTTGTCATATTTTCAAAAAAGTTTTTTTTGAAAACATCCCTCCAACTATCCACTAGATTTTTACTTAGTTCTCAAACTATCAAAATATTTTATTTCGCCCTCCAACTATTGGCTTGCATTCTATTTAGTCCTTCCGTTAAGTTTTAAACGGCCACAGTAGGACGGCAACCGTTTTGTTTAAAAAAAAAAAGTATTCAACCACCAATTTGCAATCCTATGGAGTAGAAACGTGATTATGAGAGTCTTAGAGACAAAATTTGATTATGTCTCTTTAGAATAATATGATCAGAATAATAAGATCTTCACACCTATTCAAACGGATTAAAATTTAAGCACTTAATTTTTTAATTATATTTTTTAATATATAAACCGTCTCAAAAAATTAAATGCTCAAATTTTAATCCGTTTGAATGGATTTGAAGATCTTATTATTCTGATCATATTATTCTAAAGAGACATAATCAAAATTTGTCTCTAAGGCTCTCATAATCAAGTTTTTACTCCATAGGATTGCAAATTGGTAGTTGGAAACTTTTTTTTTTTTAACAAAACAGTTGCCGTCCTACTGTGCCGTTTGAAACTTACCGGAAGGACTAAATAGAATGCAAGCCAATAGTTGGAGGACTAAATAAAACATTTTGATAGTTCGAGGACTAAGTAAAAATCTAGTGGATAGTTGGAGGGATATTTTCAAAAAAAACTCTTTCCAAAAAGGAGAAAAATGTTCAAAACAACATATCGATCATGCCGGAGAAGAACAGTTGCTTCACCCACGGCGCGGTGTGGAGACTTCACCCACAGTGAAGATAGATTGATCAGCTGCAAGAGGACAGAGGGAGTGTGCTGCGCGGCTCCATGCTACGCGGCCTCCGGCGCCACCTTGCCGGCATCGGTTCGACGATCGGAGATGTCCACTGCGTAGAGCTCGTCGAATACTACAAGTGTACCAAAAACCAACCCAATCAAATATCTTTAAGTACTTCATCGGAATACATATAACTTGAAAAAAAATGAATCCTAATGGATACAAAACACTGGATCAAAACCACTGAATCCATTCTTTTCGAATTATATGTGTTCCGATAAGACACTTAACGATACTTGATCGGGTTGATTTTTGGTACACTTGTAGTATTCGACGAGCTCTACGCAGTGGACGTCTCCGATCGTCGGACCGATGCCGGCAAGGCGGTGCCGGAGGCCGCGCAGCTCCGTGCGCGCAGCACACTCCCGGGTCCGCTGCAAGATTACGCTGGAGAAGACCAAGAGGAGTCAAATGTTGCTCCGGTGGAGTAGATGGGTGGAGTAGATGCCTTCATAGGTGAGCGCTTTTCCAACACGACGCGTGTCACCGGAGTTCCGGTGCGGGCATTTCGGTTGAGATCAACACTGCCCATAAACGAGTTTTGAGTGTTGAGTCTTGTGTGCAACTAGGAGACGATCCCATTTGTGTATTTCCAGTCGCTGTCCGTCGAGGTAGTACGTCGCAGAGGCATTAATTTAAACGCCGGTGCTTGGGATCGGAACATTATCGCGGCATAGTAAACAGCTTTTCCAGTTCGACGCATGGAAAAATAGGAAGAGGGTCCAGCCGTCCAGTAGCCTAATCTTTTTTGACCAAGGCCACTCCGGTCCCGTTCAAGAACATCTTCTTAAAAAATAAGTACTTATTTCAAATTTTCAAACTCAAAAATAATGTAAATAAAATAAATTTTCAATTTTTTTTGCACTGTATTAAATATCTCAATGAGATTTATCAAATAAGATCCATATTGATAGAAAAATTATTTGCATAAGTATATAATTTTTGAGCTTAAAATTACATTCTTAAAAAAAAGAGTCCTTATTTACCTTTCAGGAACGGGCCTCCTGATGACTTTTTGTATGTGGATTTTGGTCTCAAGTAAACAAGAGTTTTTGTTTATTTCCAATCCCAATTGCCATCTCTCACCCCGTGTTGAAACTTCTAAACGTAAGATGGAGAGGCCGCCCTTTATTTAAGAAAGGGTAGTATCGTTTTTTACTTCTACTGTAAACAAAGTTATGAGTTTGCAGTTTACTCCAAAACCATAAGAAGAAGAATTTTTTTGATCAACAATAGAGTTCATCTGCTAAATGGCTAAATCACACAAAGGTAATCCGTACTTTGCCCCTAGAAAGATACTATACACTCAAAGGCGGGGCATGCGTTAGGCTATGGTCTAGCGCCTCCACCTTAGGCACAACGGGCCCTATACTTTTCGGGGTCCTAAGCGAGCAGGCTAAGATTTTGGGGGTCATTTACTCATCGATATCTATTGACTAGAGGAAAAATTTTGATGTTTTTTTGAAAGAATGCATCTTTTTAAAAACCTAAGTTTCCGCACCGAACACTTATGATGTAGCGATGGAGGGATTTTTTTTTTTTTTTTGTAACAATAAAGAAACAGATTTTACTAATCATAGTAAAAAAGAATGCAAAGACTAAATGAAAAGAAAGCATGACGGCATCACAAAGAGAAATAAGATTCCCAACGTGCAGGTTGGCACCCCATCCTCTCGATAATCATATTTATGGTTTTATTCTATGGTATAAAAGTTTTTTGGTTTATATACTTTATATTATTTTTTTTGTCAATTGAAAGGAGAGATCACAACCAAGCTTAACCCATACGCAGGTGAGGAGATTCAGACTCCTGACCTCCTAGTGAGATATAAGACTCTTGGCCAACTGAGATAGCCCCGTTGGTTGCTTGAAGTTTAGATTAGACTAGCAATAAAGGTTAGAGTAGACAAGCACTACTAAAGCTAATTAATGTTGTTTCAATCTTTTGCTAATGTTAGTAATTTTTCATTCAAATGTTAATCGGAGTGCTATTTGATGTTGACAATTCTTAAAAGGTACGTAAATTGATGGTTAAGTAAACTTCTCGGAAAATTTTCTTCCAGCCTTGTACATGAAGATACTCTAAGAAATATACCTTCGAGAGTTTTAACCTTTAAAATCCTTCAGAGAGTATTAAACACAAAATAATTTGAGAGCAATTTTGTTCACCTTCGTTTTGTTTACCTTCGACGAGGGTATGCTCATTCTGGGTCTCACTTAATTGTTGATCTAAATTGTTCAATTCTTTCGGATTCAATTTCTAAGAGACTGGGATAAAATATAACTCAATCAAATATCAATAAGTGCTTAATTTAGGAGTTTATTTAGGCTCCGTTTGTTTGGACGTAAAATATTTTGCTGTAAAATGTATTAACCGATTTTCTGGTGTTTGGTTGTGTAAAAAATGAGAAAAACATTTTATATGTAAAACATTTTCCATCAATTGGATTAAAATGACTTACCCTTAAATTTTCCGTAAGTTATTTTCCGAAATGAATCCGCTGCATTCTACTTGTAATTCTCACTGCTCAGTTTTCTCGATCGTCAGTCTTGACTCACATTCAATTCCAATAATCTCATATATTTCCACCGTGTAAGCCCCTCCTCTCTCTCTTTACACTATTTTGTTGATTTCTGAAAATATTTTCAAGTGCCAGCTAAACACCGAAAAATAAAAGTTTGAAGTTTGTTTTCTAAAAAAATATCTTACATGGAAAATATTTTACATTGTAAAACATTTTACATCGAAACAAACAGAGCCTAAGTTTCTTTAAAATTCTTGATTGCAAAATTAAATTTTTAGATCAAACGCTTATCAATATTCTATTAAGTTGAATTTTTGCATAGTCGTAAGAAATGAATTTGTACGAAATGAACGGTTTTGAATATTACAGTGAAACACAGAATTAATGAGCATGCCCCCGCTGAGGGTGAACAAAGCGAGGGTAAACAAAATTGTTCTCAAATAATCTTATGATGTTCGACTTAAAGCAGGCCACATGCTGAAATCTCTCTCCAACTACTTAGCATTTTGTCCTAAAATTAAGGGTTGAACGAATATTTTCCCCTCCATCTCTATACCATTCCCGATTAAAATAAAATAAAAAAACTCTATACCATTCATATCACTATCTCTATGTTTTTATGCGGTTGATTTACAGAAGATAGAGGAAGAGTTGAAGACACAAATCAAAGAGGTGGAAGCAGAGAATGAAGTGTTGAGAGAGAAGAACGGAGCAACGGAGAAACAGGTTGAGTTAGCCAAACTTTTATGCATGATTTTATATTTGTGTACCAGATTTTATTAATCTTCAAACAAAGAAAAAAAAGGTTGAAGGGAAACGAAGCATAACGCCATCACAACAAGAAGCAAAATTCCCAACATGATTGACACCCAAGCCTCTCGATGTAAAAGTTTTTTGGTTTTTATACAACCTTTTTTTTTGTTGTTTTAATATGATTAACAATTAACTCCTTTGTTGAGTTTAAATTGGCCTGAAGTTTAGATTAGACAAGCATTAAAGATAAATTTTGTTTCAATCTTTTGCTACTACTACGTGACATGTGAAGCAATTCCAATCCAAATGTGAAATGCTTATGTGTAATTTGATGGCCTCCTCCCTTGTGTCAAGTTTGACATGTGATGTTAAAAAATTACTTTAATCACTTTACTCCAAAACTTCCTAAATTTAATAAATTTGATATGTTGGGTGGAGATGTCAAATTCTATGTAACATGTTAAATTGTCATGTAAGCCTTCAAAAAATTTTGATATCCTCAAATTTGAAGCCCAGGTTAGAAATGCTAATATCTCTCACAAAGTACTCTGCTAATATCCCTTCTTTATCTCTATACCATTCTCGATAAATTAAAAAGATCTCTATATATACCATTCTTATCACGAGCTCTATGTTTCTCAAGGTAGTTGATTTACAGAAGATAGAAGAAGACTTGAAGACAAATGTCAAAGAAGTAGAAGCAGAGAATGTGATGCTGAGTAAGAGGAACGAAAAAATGCAGAAAAAGGTTGAGTTCGTGAAACTTTTTATGCATGATTTGATACTGCATTGTCAAGGTTAATTATTTGTAAAACTTTTTATGGAGTACAACTTATCACCAGTGGCTTTATATTTTTCAAGGTGGTTGATTTACAAAAGATAGAGGAACAACTGAAGATAGAAAAGAACTACATCATTGAGGTGGCAGCTAAGAATGAAGTGCAATTGAAGAAAAACATCGATGATTTGGTTGCTAAGAATGAAGTACTGGACAGAAAGGTTGAGTTAGCCAAACTTTTCTACATGATTTTTATTCAATTTTATAAAATTCGATTTGTTTGCAAACTTTGCATACCTTCGAACAAATACAAAAAAAGAAAAAGAAAAAAGATTTGAACTTTTAGTTTGAATAATTAACAGCTTTGTCAATTTAAAATTAGGTTCAATTTTAGATAAGACGAGCATTAAACTTAAATGTAGTTTTAATCTTTTGTGAAAATTACTCCTTCCCCACCCAAATGTTTATTTGAGTAATATTAGTTGAGATAGACAATTCTTAAAGGAAAGTAAATTCATTGTCAAAGTTAAAAATTGGGAATACTAAGACTTATACTCTGATAATACAAGAGTTTTAACCGTGACCCCAAAATACCCTTTTTCTGATTGTTTTTTAGTAGGCCACCTCCTAAAATTTCTCACTAACTTTATCGTGAACGTTTTCTCCTAAACTTACCGGACGAACAAATATTCTCCCCTCTATTTCTATACCATTCCCGGCCAAAAAATTCTCTATATCATTCGTATCACTATCTCGATATTTTTTTTAGGTGGTTGATTTACAGAAGATAGAAGAAGAGCTGAAGACAAAAATCGAAGAGGCGGAAGCAGAGAATAAAATGCTGAGGGAGAAAAACGAAGCAGTGGAGAAAAAGGTTGAGTTATCCAAACATTTATGCATGACTTTATACTATTTTGCAAAAGTTGTTTGATTTGCTTACAATTTTTTGCAGTTTTAATATAAAAAAATTAATGGCTTTGTTAAATTAAAATCGAGTTGAAGTATACTTTAGTTGGTTGTCTCATTTTACTCCTCAATGGTGACTTGAGTTTGAATTCCATAGAGAGCAGGTTTGGGGTTCAGGGCCATGGATGGCCTCTGAACCCTCGTCGAGTAACATAACAACACGTCATGGATGGCATCTGAACCCTCGTCGACTAACATAACAGCACTCCATTAACCTCCGCTAATGTATACTGTATGCCAAAACAAAAAAGATTATCACGTGGAATTCTTATAGAGTTCCCTTTAAAATGGACTCTTAATTACTACATCATGATTAGTAACTCTAATTACTTTCATTGCTTGGTTATTCTCTTCACTTTCTTTTGCATTTCCACAGTTCTTTTCTTTCTACCCCAAGTCCAAGGTGTAATGCATTAATGAAAACTTTGTCCTATGCAATTCAGCTAGTGCAGTCACCAGTCCCACTTTCTTAGGATTTGGTGCCATCATTTTTTTGAACGGTGATATCCTTTTAATCTTTGTAACAATTTTATAAATTGCTAACAAAAATTTGTCGTCCAAAAAAAATATATTCTCCCCTCTATAATTCTATACCATTTCCGGCCAAAAAAAAATCTCTATACCAATCGTTTCACTCTCTCTATATGTGTTTTAGATGGTTGATTTACAAAAGATAGAGGTAGAGTTGAAGACAGAAATCAAAGAGGCGAGAGTAGAGAATAAAGTGCTGAGGGAGAAAAACGAAGCACTGGAGAAAACGGTTGAGTTATCCAAACTTTAATGCATGACTTTATACTTCACCCTGTTGTTAATTGTATATGTTGATACCTTTATTCTTTTATTTTTTATACAACAGTATTAATGAAAACTTCGTCCTGTTCAGCAAGTGCAGTCACCAGTCCCACTTCAATATCAAGGAAGTTTTGGCGGGCAAATCTTGAGTTTAACCTTTGAAGGCAAATTAGGTATTATTAAGGTATGCCAACTAGTTCAATTTAGATTCAAATTTTGAATTGGATTTTTGAAAGCTTCTTATTTTGATACTACTTCTAACCAGTGCGACTATATTTCGTGTTGGATTACTTTACGTACCAAGAATATTATTATTTTGTGTTGTGTGAATGTGCAGAGCAATATCGGTGAAGAAGGAGGGATACCTTTAGGGCCGTGGGGAGGGAAAGGGGGTTCACACTGGGCTTACAAGGTCGACGTTGCGCCTATATTGCAGATAACTCTTCGTTATGGGTCAATTATCAATTCAATTTTAATCACAAGTAAAAGTCGCGACGGCAATGTTATAGGATGCTCCGACAGATTTGGCGGTCGCGGTGGCGAATATACTGCAACGGTGTCGCCCTAACCCTCTTTAATTTATTCATAGATCAGGACAGAGATGGATTTGGATTAGTTCGATGCACGTGGATCCCACATACGTCGGACTGTTTTGGACTCATCTGTGTCCGGATTTAGCATTTTCGTTTAGTGTTTATAACATATGTTTTTAAAATTTTCTTATCTAATTGTTGAGACGAATACATAGGCAGTATGGATGATCTGTAAATTCAGATTAACAATTTAACATCCTGAATTCGAAACTTGGCAATCTCTTAGGGCTAGGTTTGATAAGAGAAATCTCTTGTAAATCCTCTGGTTCCGCCATGGATGACTCCTTTGACCGGACAGGGGGAGGGGAATAGTCAAGGTGCGGGTAATCTAACACGGACACCACTGGCAGTCAAACCAAGGAAAAAAATTGTTAACCAAAAACTACATTTATTTTAGATCATTATTTTTTTTTATGCGTTCCAAACAAAGTCCTAATATGTACTTTCACTTGTTTAGTTGTGCATTGACAGTTCAGTAGAGCAACTCTCGTCCATAAACCTGACATACGGAGACATAAGACGAATGCGCCTAATCACATCGCTCTCTTTCTATTCAAATCGAGGCAGATATGGGCCCTATGGTTCGTTATTTGGTTCTACAGTATCCATTCCAGTAGAAGGTTCAGTCTTAGCTGGATTCCATGGACGTTGTGGACTCTACCTTGATGCATTTGGTGTACTTTTAGCACCCAAAGTACTCGATAGTTCGCACAAGGTCACCTTCCATCCCCTCTGCTTTTTACTCTTATCCAATTACGATCTCGGTTCTCCTCACCTCTGCAGTCCAAATTAGGATGCTAGCCAGATTCTTCAATAGAATTATTCTCTCCAAAACGTTACAGCTTGAATTATTAAAATAGAAATGCGAGTCTCGCTTTTATTCACATGAGGAAATCTCACGATAGAGGAACCTGATTTCTAATTACTACATGTACCTCGACTGTGTACGTAATTGACGTAAGTTTTTTTTCACAGGCAAGCGGAAGTGAGCTCGGTTCAGAGGAAATCTGATAGGCACATATTTTTCTTCAATGCTTACCCGCGGGAAGACGATCGATCGGTTTCTTCGATAGGAGTGCCTCCTAGCCTATTTATATGCATGGGAGTTCACGAGGAGTATCTTTGACCCTTCGTGTCAATAGCGTTTTTGTTCCAAACTTGATATGCTCGTAGGCTTACGTCCAAAGTGTCTAAATTATTTTTTGCTTAATCAGTC
>BPLS01000435.1:101357-146594 GCA_019656275.1 Rhododendron kiyosumense
GGAGAAATCCTACTGAAAAAGAAATCTTTAATCATGCCAAAATATGCAGCATTAAAGACAAAAAATAATTTTTAATTAATTAAAATAAAATCCTAATTTTTATGCATGGTTTGACGGTGAGGAAGGGGATAGAATTGATTACATTTTTGTCGTCCAAAACAAGGGGAAAAAAAAACTAGTATAATCTTAATGTTTATGCTTTTTTTTATCACCTCTATTCTTTATTTGCATTAGGATTAAATAAAAAAAAAAACCAAGAGCATCCACTTAGCAGTTAACAGAGTTCAAAATGTACCAGCTACTTACAAAATATATAAAGCAAAGAAAAAGGGTTTACGCATATGTCAATCCCCATAAATTATGTATGGGGTTCAATCTAGCAGTCCACCAACCAATTAAATATGGAGTCAAGTTTCGTATGAACACAAAAAACACATAGACATTGACAGAGACTCAAACCATTATATAACCATTTAATTAGCAGTATCTTGTTGCCTTCCGGTTACAAACAACTATATTCTTCCCCAACATTTCTTTGGGAATTAAACTCAAGGAGAGAGGGGGGGGGGGAGGTGGGAGGGAGAGAGATGGAAATTTGGGAAGGTCTGATGTGCGTCGTCCTAGCGGTGATGAGTCAGATTCATCAACCAATGGTCGATGGCGTTATACAACGCATTGTTGATGCTACATGTGGTTTTGTGTCGCGGGAATTGGGGAGATTGTGGCGACTAATTGCCCGTCAAAAGAAGCCACAGGCAGCTCCTGTTGTCTTGGATCAAGGGCGATCGGTAAACATGAAACAATCTAAACTTCTTGCTTTCTTTGACTACGTTTTCGTTTCTAGTTTTTGAGTTCCCAAACAGTCTTTCCCCATCCTTTTATATGAACTTTTACCACTCTGACAGTCTCTGAGTTGGTTGATTTGAACGCATAGAAAAATATATATACTCAGAGGCAGGGCATGCGTTAGGCCATTAAGGCCATGGTCCAGGGCCTCCACCTTAGGCAGGGCGACCGGACCTATATTTGTCGGGGGCCGGCTCACCTTTACCCTTTGATACCTATTGACTTGTGAAAAAAAAAAAATTGATTTATTTACAAAAGAATTTATCTTTTTAAAAGCATAGGTTTGGGTGTTGGACACTTATTTAGAGACAGAGTAAGGGGTTGTTTGATATCTCATATTCAGCACTTAAAACTGAAATAATTAAGTAATCAGTGATTAAGTAGGCTTGATAACCATATTTTACATTACTTAACAGATTAAGTGTTACTTAAATATAGTGTAAAAAAGTGTTAAAAATTAAGTAGTTTTGAGCTACTTAATTCTGACTGAATTCTTATATGCTTGCATTCAACCACCACCAATCCACCACCACCGTTGTCACTCAACCACCACCACCACCATCACTACTCCACTACCACCACTACCACGCTACCACCACCACAACCTTTACCACTACAACCACCATCACTCCACCACCACCAACACTGCCACCAATCCACCCCCACCACCATCACTCTACCACTACCAACACCACCACCACCACCATCGCTTCACCGCCACCACCACTACTCCACTACCACCACCACCACTCCACTCCACCCTTACCACCACCACCACTACTACTCCACCAAGCTACCACCATTACTCCGCCATCACCACATGCAACATGCCACCCTTACCACTACTACCACACCGCCGCCGCCACCACCACCATCATTCCACCGCCACCATCCCACCACCACCCTCACCACTACCATTCCATCACCACCACCACCACAATCACCAAAATTAAAGACAATCAGAATTAAAATTAATTAATTAATTTTTAATTCAGTACTTAATATGTTTATCAAACAGCTTTTCAACTTTAAAAAACCAGCATTCAATTTTCAGTACTTAATTTTTCAGTTTTCAATTTTCAGATTTCAGTTTTATCAAACAGCCCTATTTTTTTTGTAAGAACAAAAAAGATTTTACTAATATCTCTCACAAACTACGGTGCGTTTTCTCCTAAAATTAAGGGAGGAACAAATATTCTCTTCTTTTATCTCTATACCATTCTCAATTAAAAAATCTCTATATATATCATTCTTATCACAAGCTCTATGTTTCTTAGGTAATTGATTTACAGTACATAGAAGAAGACTTGAAGACAAAAGTCAAACAAGTAGAAGCAGAGAATGAGATGCTGAGTAAGAGGAACGAAATAATGGAGAAAGAGAATGAGATGCTGAGTAAGAGGAACGAAATAATGGAGAAAAAGGTTGGGTTTGTCAAACTTTTATGCATGATTTGACGGTGGGGGAGGGGCAGTTGGCAGTTGGCAGTTGGAAACCAATCTTTTCATTTTTTTCGATTTTTCAAAGACGAGAAGATTTGATCGAGAAATTACACACATATCAGATCGATTTGATTTTTCGTGATGCCCACTTGGTTTTTTTTTAAATTGTTGAACGGTTCAGATCATTCGTGCAAGGCCCAGAGTGAGCCCTGCACAGCGTGCAATGGCCGTATCATTTTTGTTTACCATATCAATAAACTCCCCAAGGAAATAAACAAAATAATAATAATAATTCAGACATAAAGCCAGATGGGCGACGTGGCAGACAGTGATTGGATTAGTGACAACCCCACGTTTTTGTCTGTCTCACCGCACTGTAGAAGAATTCTTTCTCAAGTTGTTGTAGTACTCCTACAGCTTTTTTGAAATTCTAATATGACAAATTAACTGCTTTATTAAATTAAAATTCACTTGATTTTGGATTAGACGAGCATTAAATCTATATACCATTCTTATCGCTACCTCTTTATTTTATAAGGTGGGTGATTTACAGAAGATAGAGGAAGAACAAAAGATAGAAATCAAAGAGTTGAAGACAGAAATCAAAGAGCTTAAGAAAGAAATCAAAGAGGTGGAAGCAAACAAATATTCTCCCCTCTATCTCTATACCATTACCGGCCAATTTCTATATCATCTGTATCACTATTTGTATATTTTTTTACGTGGCTGATTTACAGAAGATAAAGGAAGAGCTGAAGACAAAAATCAAAGGGACAGGAGCAGAGAATAAAGTTCCAAGGGAGAAGAGCGAAGCAACGGAGATAATGGTTGAGTTATCCAAACTTTTATGCATGACTTTATACTATGTTGTAAAAGTTGTTTTGGTTACAACTTTTTGCAATTTTAATATGACAAATTAAAAAGAATTATACTAATAATAGCTCAGTGGCACTTACATAACGGAGTTTATTACAAATATTTTGGACAAAGCCAAACTAATCATCTACCTATTGTAAAACGAGAAAAACATAAGGTAGTCGATGTTTTTCATCTCAACCCAAACGTTGAGCTTGACACAAATAGCGGCACTCACAATCTATTGCTTATTCATACCTAGAATCAACAGTCTCAAAGAGATGAAGTGCCGAAGGTATGCCAACATTTCATGTTAGTAGTATCCAATTTTAAATTGGACTTTTGAAAGCTACTTAATTTGATGGCACTTCTAACCAGTGTGACTATAGATCTTTTGTTTGATTGATTACCTTACCAAGGACGTACAATTTCGTGTTGTGTTAATGTGCATGCAGAGCAAGATTATTGGTGAAGGATGGATACATAAAGGGCCATGGGGAGGGAATGGGGGTGCATACTGGACTTACAAGGTCGACATCGCGCCTATATTGCAGATAACTCTTGGTTGGGGACAAGTTATCGATTCAATTTTAATCAAAAGCAAAAGTTGCGATGGCAATGTTATAGGAAACTTTCAGAGAATTGGGGGTCCCGGTGGCCACAATTTTATAACGGTGTGATCCTGACCCTCCTTAGTTTATTCACAGATCAGAACAGAGATGTATCCGGATCCGTTCAGTGCACCACACATCGGACAATTTTGGATTCATCTGTGTCCGGATTCAACACTTTCGTTTGTGTCTATAGTATTTTTTTAGTTTTTCTTATCTTTATTGTCGAGACGAAAATATAGACGGGAATTTTTTAACCAAAATTCCAATGGGTGCATAGCTTAAGTGGCAACATGGATGAGCTGTAAATCTAGATATCTTGAGTTCAAAACTTAGTTCTCCCTCCATCCCTTTGTAAATGTTCACTACGATTTTGTGTTCCATTTTCAATTGCCTATATGTCTCAGTCTATAGTGTGAAAAATATGCAATACGGATCTTGTTTGATATATCTCAATTATTTCTATAAGACAATTATTTTTAAAATATAAAACATAATATATATCGAGAGATATAAGTCATTGAAAATTACACGCAGAATCGTACTGGACACTTAAAAAGGGGACAGAGGGAGTAGGCTCTTGGGGCCAGGCTGCTGGGAGAAATCTATTATGAATCCCCTAATCCCGATGCGGATGGCTTGCCTTAGACAGGACCGGGGAGGGGGAATAGTCAAGTGCGCGTATGCCAAAACCCCCAACCATCAAACCAAACAATTAACAAAAAAGGAACTATTTAACCAAACCCAAACAAGGTATAACCAAGGAATATCCAAAAAACCAACCAAGGCATAACCAAATCCAACCAAAGCATAACAAACAATGTTATGCCTTACTATGGTTCTGTTATACTCATAATGGTTTTGGTTATGCTCATAATAGGTTTTGGTTATGCTCATAATGGTTTTATTATGCCAAAAGTTACGGTGTCCCTAAAATGACCGGGAACACCGAAGTCATTCCCAATTTCTTATGGTTGAAATTTTTAATTTTTGTGTGTTCCAAACAAAGTCATAATTTATACTTGCACTTGTTTAGTTCAGAATCAACAGTTTGGTAGAGCGACTCTCCTCCATTAGCCTGACATATGGACACTACAGAGGAGAACGGACAATTGCATCTCTCTGTTTTTATTCAAATTTGGACACCTATGGGCCTTTTGGTTCAGTACGAGATCCGGATGATCCTCCCGTGTCCATTCCAATAGAAGATGATGTAGTACTGGCTGGATTCCATGGACGTGCGGGAAACTACCTTAATGCATTTGGTATACTTGTAGCACCCAAAGTACTCAATAGTTCGCACAAGGTTCACCTTCTATCCCTTCTTATTTTTACTCTTATCCAATTAGTAAATCAAGATTCCCAAGCTCTTTTTCTCTTGCAAAATGAACGGCTTGAATTGTTAAAGCAGAATCTCTGAGTCTCACTTTTATTCACATAAGGAGATCTCATTTTTATTGACATTTTTTTTCCATAGGCAAGCGGAAGTATGCTCCGTTTGGAGGAAATAAGATAGGCACATATTTTTCTTCAACGCTATGTAGTGGGAAGGCGGTCAGTTTCTTCGGTAGGGGTGGCTTCTATTTACATGTCATAGGAGTTCACATGGAGTTCACATCGAGTCTCACTTATACTCGCAAGAATTGTTTTGGGGTTGTTTGAGGAAATTGATTGGGTATGTTCTCGGATGAATGGTGCCTCTATCCCTAGTAGAATCTACAAGCTCTTGTTGGCAGCTTCTATTTGCTGAATTCGGCGCGAAAGGAATACCAAAGTATACCAAGGTAAAACTCTCTCTGCTTCTTTCTTGGGCTCTCATAGTCTTAATGAAGTTCGGGCATGCCTATGCTCTTGGAGAGGCCTCAAGCATAATGATGGGAATCGGATGATGGCTATTGTTTGTGGCTTTAACTCAAGGATTTTCTATACCTAACTGGCTGTTTTGTCTACCTTTGTTATTTTCTGTTAGCAGGTGTTTAGACTTTGGTTCTTGTTGATTTTCTTACTAAAGCACCTTGTTCGTAGTCATTTCAGGGTCTGTATTGGGAAATTCTGGATTTTCTATTTCTTTTCTAATGCACGCAAGTTGTTCGAGGAAATGACCGAAAGAAACTCGGTTTAATCTGTTACCTTGATTCAGGGGTGTGCAGAGTCTCTTCATTTTTTGGAGGCTATTGAACTAATTGTTTGTTAAATTACAGAGGAAAGCTCTTGAACTTAACTCATTTGCTTTCACTCCAATTTTGAAGTTGCTTGTGGGCATGGAATCAACAGAGTTGGGTAGAAGCGTCCACGCGTGCTTATATAAGCTAGGTCGTGGTCCAATGCATTTGTGGGCACTTCTCTTGTCGACACATATTCTGCTTGTGGCCGTGTTGATGATGCTAGAGAAGCATCGGATGATATTTACGTGCTAGGACATGGTGACTCTGAGGATTTTTGAGTATATGCAGAAAACAAAAACTAAAGCTGACAATTGACATTCGTTGGCATTCCTACAGCTTGTGGCAACACGGTGTTATTAGACACAGGTCAAGCTGGTTTCACTTCTTTTGTACATGATTGTTTATAAGCTAACTGAGGAAATGCCATTCGAGCCTTCTGTTATGATTCGGCGTGCTTTGCTAATGGCAAGCATTCGAACCCCGTGATGAGGCAACCTATGTGTGTGTTACTCTCAAATATGTACGCCACCGCAAGAAGGCAGGATAATGTAGCTTCAGTTAGGAATAACATGGAGAAGAAAGGAGTGAAGAAAGAACCAGGCCTAAGATGTAGGGGTTGCTTGACACCCTGACATTAGGATTGGTTGGCCGGATGCTGGAGTGGCTGAACATGAGAACCAAGAAGGCGGGCTATGTTCCCAATTATGAGGTTCTATTACAAGATGTGGAGGATTATGAAAAGGCGCGCCTTTTGTGGGTGCAAAGCGAAAGGTTGGGTCTTGCCTTTGGGCTTATCAGGACACCATTTGGAAGCGAAAAGTTTACGCCCACTGCTTACATTTTACCGCTCATATTTTTCCGCTCTCCCCACCGCTCTTATCTCACCGTAAAGTGTTTTGGATGAGGGTTTTTTTTTAAATCTTGACTATTGATTGCTGAGACAGACGGTGAGATTGAGAGAGCGGTGAAAGAGAGTGGTGGACGTAGTACTGCTGATTTGGAAGTCCTATTATCAAGAAAAATCTCCAAATACATGCGGACTGCCATGCTGCTATCAAGTGTATATATCCACAGTTGTCAAGCGAGAGATTGTTGTCACTTGTCAGAGATGTTATAAACGGTTTAATCACTTCCAAAGATGGAACTTGCTCTTGCGCTGATTTCTGGTGATATACCCAAATGATAACTTCTTGCTGCATGACACAGTGGTGACGTTGTCCATCTTGGAAGTGTTGGAATTTGGGGCCGGGGCCGAAACCAAATCTAATGTCTCGATCTTGCAAAATTTTCCGAAAACAAATATAGTTATCTTGATACATACTAGATACAACTAAAGTTCATTAATAAAAGTACGAACACACTTTCAATAGGAGTTGCACATTGGTTCGTCTCGACGAGATGAATCGAAGAAGAAAATTTTCGATCAAAATTTAATTTTTTAATAAAGGCAAAACTTATTTTATTTGAAGAAATACAAATAAAGTAAGCCAACTGGCTTATTAGTGTAACCGACCCTAGAAAAAAGTTGACTTACACCAATTAATTTTGGAAGTCAATATTACTAATTTTTTTGGTCAAACACAAAATCATGCATTAACTTAGACGATCAAAATCAACAAATCAAATAAACGGCATACATAAAGGCTCAAAAAGACTACAAGAGTTGTAGACTAGACCCTAAGATAACCAACGCCCATGGCATCGGCCAGGGTGAACTCCCTAGCTACTAGAGGAATGGAGCTAGATACTACTAAATCTTGATCCTGCTGTGATCCAAGTCTGGCTAGGCAGTCAGCAGTTTGGTTGGCTTAACGATAGATGTGGATGAAGGATGAATTTGTCTGGGCAGCAATTCTTTGAGCTTCTTCAACTATGTGGGAGGGTGGGGGTGATCAACAGGTGGTCTTTTATTGCAGAAACCAACTGCCACGCTCGAAAAAATCAATATTACTAATAACTATCCAACAAAAAAAATTAGAGAATTGATATTCCCACTTTTTTTGTCTTTTAGTAAAAAAAATACAATTTCAACACTAAAAAACAAAAAAACAAAAAAACAAAAAAAAAATGTGTTGGATAACAAAAAGTTATCCTACTCCGTATCAATTTTTAACCACACCAGCTTAGGTGGCTGGATAACTCATATAGTGGGCCCCACTTCCCCTCTTAGTTGGTTTTTTAATGGAAAAAACGAAAAGAAAGCCATGTTTACGGTAGCAATTTACTGAGAAAATGTAAGCATTTTTAAGCATGCTGTTCATAGAAATAAACAAGTTTTGACATTTTACCATCTCGTTTAATTTACAGTAACTAACAACTGTCAACAAAAAAAAATATTTGCTACTGTAACTCTACTCACAAACTCATCCACAATTTATTTACTATCGAAAATATCTAACAACTTAATTACTACAAATTTTTTCTCACAACTTATTTATGATCGGAAACACTCATCATTCCTCCCCGCCCCTTCCTATTGATTGCATCTGCCACCAATAAAATAAAATAATTTTGAAAGTTATCTATATAACAATACAGAGTGGCATCGAGAGAATAGAGTTTAAAATGTCCTACGTGACACTTCCTCTCCCTCGCACACGTTGTTGCACAAGGGCCCTGTTTGGGCAAGAAAAGCATGAGTTTTTTTTTTTTTGCAAGCCCCTCACGAGTTTTACAATGCTGATTTAAACCGTAAGTCATACATGTAGTTAGTGCATAGCTAAAAAATCAAAATCATCTATCAGCTGCTATACTTAAAAAATAGTGTGAAGAAGAAAAATGGTTTACACGTCATTTCTTTATCTGAATGGTTTAACGTGTCTAGGCCAGGCATATATCTATTTTTGCAGGGAAAAAGCCCGGCGATAGAAAAGAAATTGCCAGTGCACTCCAAGCGTATATGTTTTCCAGTTTATAGTGACGTTTTGATCCCTGGATCTTGCATTTTTTTTAAGTTATCCCTGATTCCCTTTACGTTTTTTCAAAGTTATCCCTATACTTTTTTTTTGAAAATTCCACCCCGCCTACGATCGTAATCCATCGCATCCAACACCGAAAATGAAAGTCGTTTATTCCAAAGTACCAAAAAAAAGAAAGAAAGGAAATGAAAGTCGTTTATTTCGAAGTACAAAAAAATAAAGAAAATGAAAGTCATCGTTTGGGTATGACCAGATCATACTTAAGTATACTGATCCTATCAATAGTGCGTAGCCAAAAAACATATTCATCCTATCAACAGTGGCGTACCTAAAAAATATGTTGATCCTATCAACAATGGCATGCATAGCTAGCTAGCTAGCCAGAAAATATATTCACTCAACGTAAGTATATTGATCCTATCAACAGTGGCCAGAAATCCAACTAACCCACGACTTGATGTTTTTTGGCAGTACGACGATGGCTTGTGCCTCTGGCGGATCTACATTGGCTCCGCCACTGCCAATCAACATGGTTTCTCATAATTAATTTTCTTGGCAAGTGTTACAAAAAAAAAAAAAAAAGATTTCGATAACCCAAAAATCATGTTAAAAATCATGTTTGTTGGTTACCAATCGACGGCTGATCGGAATGCAATTTTTTTTGAATACGTGCATTTATCGCACTGGATTGGCCCCATTTGTTTAAAGATAAATACGTTTAGAAGAGGCATCAATTGGTAACCGAAGAACACGATTTTTTTTTTTTCATGGGAGAAGGTCTCGACGAGCTCTACAAAATGAACGAATTCGATCATTGTTGACAGCCCTGGACGGGTCCAAAAAAATTGCAAATGGACGGGAATGGACAATAATTTTTAAAGTTATTGATTGCATCTGCCACCGATAAAATAATTTTTAAAGTTACACTCCTTAATATTTTTTTAAATTCCACCCCGTGAAAAACCTATGTGAGAGAATCAAAACAAATACGCAACGGAAAAATTATTTACCTTCTGTCATGGTGTTTAAGTCTTAAGAAACCCGGAAATCGTTTCGAACTTGAATCAATATACTCCATCAACACAAACTCTCACTAATTGATTTCGGAGAGCCATGGGTAGGATTTCCAATCTAATCTATATACTCCGTAAATGGTTTTCACACATGTAACTTGATGGTAATCACCCTTTATATAGATAGATCGGAACCCTTTCTCAACGGATACAACCCTTTATACTTCTTTCCATCAAAGAAGTAATAAGCACCTATTCACTAATAGTCGCAATCTTACACATGAATGGTCACTAAATCCATTCATGAATAGTCACCATATCTATTCATGAATAAACACCAAACCTTTTCACGAATAGTCACCAACTATTTAGGCAATTTGTCATTTAAATCTAATACCCATATTTTAGCTATGAACATAAATACTATAAAATATAATTAGGATTGATGTGGCATGTGAGCCACATAAATAAATTCCAACACCCCGCCCACTCCTAATTCATTGCATCCACCGCCGACAACAAATATTTTTTTAGTTTTGTCGACCATTAATGCAAAATGAAAATCGTCGTTTGGGATTGACCAGAACATTACCCTTTATGCGCGTAATTATATTGATCCAATCAACGTAGGCAGAAATATCCATTGGTCGGGGCACAATTGAATAAAATTTCTGGTGACTGCGAATCTCATACATCTGCCGACCCAAGATTTGATGCTTTTTGGCAGTATATATAACAACGAAAATGATATATGTACCGATCATGTGTAGGGAAAACGTACCGACCGGCCGCGCCGGGCCGTCTCCGGCCACCGGACGGCCGATCCGAGCCGTCCAAAAATTCTAAAAAAAAAAACCGAGGGGCCTGCGCGGGAATCAATGGCATCCGATGTCTGTATGGTGCTTGATCTAAACACCCTTTTTTGTGTATGTATACACGTGCGTGTATACATACACAAAAATGGGTGTTTAGATCAAGCACCATACACACATCGGATGCCGTTGATTCCCGCGTAGGCCCCTCGGTTTTTTTTTTTAGAATTTTTGGACGGCTTGGATCGGCCGTCCGGTGGCCGGAGACTGCCCGGCGCGGCCGGTCTGTACGTTTTCCTTACAATTCCGTTCGGTACACATAGTATTACTCATATAACAACGCTTAAGTGTGACATCACGAGAAATGAATGGGAAGTTTTCAGATTTTGGAGTTACGTTTTATTCACCTACCTAAATTATCCGAAAACAAAGTAGATAATGTTAGTATAATGTCAACCCAGTTTTTGAGTTATTGAATAGAATATCCTTTTATATGGGTATAATATAGTGAGTTGGTTAAACTATATAAAAAGCAATAGCAGTTTCTGTTCAAGTAAAACAAAAACCATAAAAAAAAAATGTAGTTGGGCCCGTGTCCCCGGTGATCCTACATTGGCTCCGCCACTACCGATTAACATAGTTTCTCATAATTATTCTTTTTGACAAGCGTTATGAAGATAATAATTTTAATTATCAAAATGAGCCTAGAATGACTTTAAATAGCCAAAAATTAACGAGCCCATTGTTGTCCCGTTGAATACACTTTTTTGTTCTAAAACTCAAGATGTTCGGGTAAGTTTACACACATAGTGCACCTCTACCACTTCCTAGAGTTCAATCTCACTGCCAAACAAAAAATTCAATTAAAACCAGAGTAAAGTCTGGTATGAATCCCATCGAATTTTGAATATTTAACTCTTATAAATACTAGCACTTCTCAAATAAGAAAAAGTCCTATAAATACTTAATTACAGGACTGTACATAACACTCTATCCAAATCTTGACACTCCGTAGGCGATTGAATTTCTTCTATCAGACACCAAAGAGTCCAAGAGTCCCAATGGTAATCAATTTCATTCCTCCAACACCCCCCCCTATACGCTTATATCAAATCGAATTTTATGTCCCAATCAATTGGAATCGCATATATGCTATGTATAAAATGTACCATTAAAGGTTGTAATAGATTCAGTTTGAATGAGCAGGAGAAAGTTACCGGTGAAGAAGGATGAATATCTCTTGGGCCGTGGGGGAGTTCGGGAGGCTCAAGGAAGACATACACGGCCGACGGGCCCATTTTGCAGATAACTCTTCGTCTTGGGAAGCTTGATTCAGGCCGTGTACGGTACACTATGTTGTATTCAATTTCATTCCAAAGCGAAAGTCACAATGGCGTTGTTATAGGAAGCTCCGAGCATTTTGGCAACAAGGAGGGGAGGCTACAACGGTGTGTCGACGATGACCCTCCTCAGCTTAATTCATAATTGATATTCAAGAACCTCGCTACTTTTTGTCTAAGAGAAAATTAAACTTTTTTCCCACGAATAGAAAGAATGCATCGATTTTTGCTAACTTGCGAAAAGAAATTAGAATGTCTTTATTTTGCGGATCGGACAATTATTTTGAAACAGTAGTGCTTTTTTGGATCCACTAGAGAATAACGAAATATTAAAGAAATCATTTTTTCCCTTATATTATTAGCAATGCTATAGATACATAGATAGTTGCATGGATCCGAATAAAGACGTATACGGAAACATTTGATGCATGTGGGTCTAACCCTCCAAATGTGCACATTCCTTTGTGTCCGTAGCATTTTTTAAATTTGTTTGGTGAGACTGCAGTTTCGGACAAATTTATGGCCGAATCTGTGTTCTTTGCATTTTCTAAAATTGTTTGATCTTTATTGGCTAAGAGTCGAATAGGCAACCGAATTTGGTTAGCCAAAACTTCAATAATTTTCGTATGGTTGTTTAGTTTATAAATTATGCATTCCAAACAAATTCATTTCTAATTCATATACTCTTGTATTTGCTGAATTAGGTCCACATCGACACTTCAGTTGAGCAACTCCGGTCCATAAGCGCGCTAGGGGAAGCGTTTGCCTCTCTCACTTTTCGTACTAATTAATCTGAAGGATTATGGGCCCTATGGTTACAGACAGGATTATCTAAACGATCGTAACTCATGGAATTATACAGAGAAGGATCGGGTTTCGCTAGGATTGTATGGTGGAGTCATCGCTGGATTCTATGGATATGAGGACGGTGGCCGGCTTAGTGGACTTGGTGTATTTGTAGTTCCCATGGGGGTTTTGCATATAATTCAAGACCCAGATTGTGCGCAGCACCAGGTCAATTTCTATACCTCTCTAATTTTTATTTATTTATTTTTTTTTGGTTTCGGGGGAGGAAGTAGGCTCCTAGCCGGTGTTCTACTGTCCATTGTGGTCCAATTAATTGTTGGGATTAATAATGCAAAATCCAAATTTCCCATCATGCCATGTCCAGTCTAATTTTTGCTCTCAAACAGCACTAGAAACTTCATAACGAAAAGCCCCATTCAACGTGGAAAAAAATTGAGAAAATTACTCAACTCGACGTCAAACTAGAGAAACCACATTAGGAAGCAGACCTTGCATTATTATTATTTTTTAGTCATCTCAACCAATCATATATATTTTCAAAAATGCTATGGTGCATAGATCTGAAAACAGATTTGCCTGTCTAATCCACATGATGAATGTGCCTGTCTAATCTATGATGGTCCCACATGATGAATGTGGGACCAAAATGTATCAAACTGTTTCAAGTTCCAACATATTTGTGTCGGTGTGTCCGAATGTGTACCTGGACGTATGTGTGTGCAACGTTGCTCATTCGTTTTAAATAGAAGTAGCCAAGTAGGTAGCTAAATTCCTCCAGATATATTTCAATTTTGACCGTTTATATATTTTGATGAGACGAATATGATTCAATCGGGCCCATATTGGTATCAAATTAACCTCTCTTTTGAGTGGACAATTTATAGATTTGGACTTAGAAAAACAAACAGCATGAATTATTAAAATAGAATCAGGTGGTTGATTTACAGAAGACAGAAATTGAAGAGCTGAAGACAAAAATCAAAGAGTTGGAAGCAGAGAATGAAGTGCTGAAAAAGAGGAACAAAGAAATGGAGAAAGAGGTTGAGTTAGCCAAACATTTATGCTACAATGTAAAAGTAGTTGGTTTGCTTACAGCTTTTTGCAGTTTTAACATGAAAACTCATATTTTTTAGAGTTTGTTGATAACCTCTTAAAACTCACCGTTTTTTTTTTTTTTAAACAAGGAGGTATTTGGATAAGTTTGTTCGCACCTCAACTTATCCCGGTGTCTCTTAAGAATCTCATTTCACTGGATATTGTTTGAAAAAGGACCGGACCCTACTTAATTATTCTCTCAACATAACTAATTACATTGATCCTATCAACATAATTTCGTGTAATTAATCGTCTTAACAAGCGTTACAAATACACATATACATAATACGTAAACTGTGCCCATGAAGGTTTTAATAGATTGTGCATGTGTATGTGCAGGGCAGTATTAGCGACGGGGAAGGATGCATATCTTCAGGGATAGGGGGAGGGAAAGAGGGTGCATATTGGACTTACAAGGCTGATGGGCCTGTAATGCTGATAAGTGTTCGTTATGGAGAAGCTATCGATTCAATTATATTCCAAAGTAAAAGCAGCGATAGCGTTGGACGTTCTGTGAAAATTGGTGGTACCAGTGGCCATACAACTAAAACGGTGCGACATTCTTTAGCTTATTCATAGATCTAGATATGAATATATCTGGATAACATAGATTCCACACATGTCAGACAGTTCCAGACATAGCTGTGTCTAGACTTTTGCACTTTCGTTTGTTTCCATGGCATTTTTATTTTTATTTTCTTATCGTCACAAACAAATTAACTCCAAATTTATACTTGTAGTCGTTTAGTTCTGTATCGATAGTTTAATAGAGCAACTCTCGTCCATAAGCCTGATATACGAAAAGTTCTATGGAGAAGTGACAATCATATCTCTTTGTTTTGAAACAAATGTTGGGAACAAATATGGACCTTTTGGCTCGAGATCGGGTGCTTCTTCTGAGTCCATTCCAGTAAAAGGTGGAGTCTTGGCTGGATTCCATGGACGTGTTGGAACCTACCTTACTGCATTTGGTATATTACTAGCACCCTAATTAACAAGTCATACCCACATTCTTTGCCATCCCAGCACAAGGTCACCTTCGTTTCTCTCTATTTTTTTCTCTTGGAAAAACAAACGGCTTGACTTATCAAAATAGAACCGCGAGTCTTACTTTTATTCACACGACGAGATTTCACGATTAATTGACAAAGATCCTGATTTCTAACTAGCTAGCTAGTACATTAACCTCTACTGATTAATCGACATAATTTTTTTCACAGACAAGCGGAATTAAGTTGAGGAAATCCTTTGGGAACATATATATTTTTTGTTCAATGTGCGCTAACTGGTGGGAAGGCGATCGGTTTCTTCGGTAGGAGTGGCTCCTATTTACATGCCGGAGGAGAGTTCACCGGAGTATCTATGAAGATTCGTGTTAATTGTGTTTCTGTTCCAGCCTTGATGTGCTCGTAGACTTTGATGTCCAAAGTGTTTTTAAAAGTTTACTGTTTTTTCAATCTGTCCTGTGAAGATCGTTGTATAATTAAAACTGCAACTAGTATTTGTTATGTTTTCTATGTTTTTCCCTTTTTGGGGTCGTAGCCCAGGACGCGAAATAAATTCATTGAGCAAGTGATCATTAAACTCTTTTTTTTTTGTTTTTTGGTACACGATCATTAAGCTTTTTCGACGCATATGAAAGATCATATCAATTTCGATCGATGCATATCAGAAAATCAGTATCAAAATAATTATAATAGATATGTCCGATCAACCTATAAAGTTTCAACAAGTTTGATGCATACAATCTTAATCGTCCATTCTCATATATTACAAAAGGTAAAATACTGAAAATTAGGAGTACAATTGTTTCTTTAATATTTTCATAAATCCGTACCACCAAATTAGGAGTAGGATTATTTAATTTTAAAAAATGTAGGAGTGGTCCAATTAGAGTTTTTTGACAAATTCGTTGGTTTGGCGAACTTCTGTAATTAATTTCAGCATTTTTTGAGAGAATATTACTTCTATGATTTTAAAGAAATTTTTGGAGCTTGAATAGGACGGTCGGCCCATATGACTTTCTTTACCCATCCAGTCCATCCCACATTTCTATGGACTTGGAATTGGTATATAAGGCTATGGGCTGGGTTGGGCCAAATATTTCAGACCCATTGGTTAATTAGGGTAGAGCAAGCGAGGAATACTTCTTGAAGCCCGGCCCAGGCCTCATAAGAGTATTTTATTTTTTTTGGTAGATAGGAAAATGAAAACAAACTAAAATCTCTCAAAAGTCACCCTCCTCATATCCGCCTCAAGAAGGGGAATGAGATCATACGAGTCATATTGTAGAACCTACACACTTTATTTATCATAATATACGTAAGCCGTATTTGGAAAAATTTTAAAGTCATTCACGAAATAAATATATTGAGCAAGCGAGTGGCATCAAAGTTCGGGCAATTTAATTACGGGTATGCTCTATTTTTCGCAATTTCTTTCCCAATGGAGAAAGATAATTATTTCTCTGACATTACTATCTAAAACACTGAAATCCCGGTCAAAGTGATGGGGAAGTTTGAAGAGTTGGGCTTGTGATTTCCACATCTAAGCTTCTTTATTAAGAGGGATTTACCAGCCGGTCCAGGTAATTGGTCCATATTCCCGAAAACTCCAACCTAGCTTGCCCAATCTAGAAAATGCACCATCAAGGACAGATACTGATTGACACGAATGCTCTTAATCTGCAGCGCAAACTCGGCCCAATTCTTCTCCAGCCTGGCTACAAGTGGGCCGGGTTAAGGTCTTGTAGTTTTGGTTTCGGGGGTGGCATAATGTTTGAGTCCGAAAGAATTCTTTTCCATGACTTCTGTCTGTATAAAAACCAAGTGATGAGTCTGTAACTTAACTACTACTGTATTATTCCAATGGAGATTGAAAACTGAAGTGTCCATTACTGGCCTCCATTTTGGGCTGCAAACAAACCGAGCCGCTCGTGAGCGGTTCGTAACTCGGCTCGTTAACAGCTCGTTCGAACTCGGTTCATCAAGCAAACGAACGAGCTCAAACCATCATTTTTAGCTCGTTTCATAAATGAGCCGAGCTCGAGCCATTTAATGCTTGGCTCATTGAGCTCGCGAGCTGCCATATACAGTACATACATATACCAAACAAACCATTCGAGCCGAGCTCGAGCTTACATATACATATATATACACACACACATACATATACCAATACCCATACATGTACCGAACGAGCCATTCGAGCCGAGCCGAGCTCGAGCTTTTGGATATATATTCAAGCTGAGTTCGAGCTCACATATTTCAGCTCGATTCGAGCTCGAGCCGAGCTTGAGCTAAGGAAAACTAAGGCAAGCCGAGCTCGAGCAAGGCAAAACTCGGCTCGACTCGGCTAGTTTGCAACCCTACCTCCATTATCCAATGCTAGCACGGTCCACGAGTAAATGTATGGATCACAAATTAGCATGTAATTCTAGAATTATCCAAATCGAAAGCACCACGTGATTGTGCTCCAAAACTATTGAATAATTACTCTTGTGTGGATCAAAAACTGTAGTCAGACCAAAACTTTCTTCTCTGCTAGGTTTTTGTTCCCTCGGTGCCGCCGCAGCCTGGGGGGGAGGCGCCTCCCTCCCTCCTCCCCCTGGGCCCTTGTTCCCCTTCTCTGTCCAGCTATCTCTCTCTCTCTCCTCCCTCTTCATTTCCTGATGGAGATCTCCTTCCGTTTGTCCCTCTCTTTGTCAGCTCTCGGACACCGCCCTCTTCTGCGGGGAGGGCGTGGCGGCGGCGTGTAGCGCTCAAGTCACCGACCGGAGGTTTTCTTGGCTACCTCCGAAGGCCTAGCGGCGGTGGGTGTTCTGAATGTTCTGGTGGTCGTGGGTGGCGGCGTGGTGGTCGATCTGGTCGATCAGGGTGGAGGTTCGGGCGATGGTGTGGCAGAGGTGGAGGTGTAGGTAGTTTTTGTCTAATCTCTGTTTTTGCAGGTTTATTTCAAAATCGATTGGCAAAGATGGCGGTCTAATCGGGTCGATTTCTCTCCGGTGGTGGCGAGGTGGTTGCGGTCCCCATGGATGGGTTGTTCTTGGTCGTCTTTTGTGTGCCGAATTCCGGCCGGCGGCATGTCTGATCTCTCATTCGGGCGAGGGGCCGGCAGTTTCGCCTTCTTCTGGTTTGATATTGTTGCTGTTGTAGATCGTTTTATGCAGGGGTTTGATCGGTCTTGGCAGATTGTGGTGGTGGATGGCCCTCTGGCCCCAGCTGCCTCGGTTTTCACTGCTCGTAGGCTGGCTCCCGCCGCCGGCCTCTACATCTGGGAGAGGCCGGCTCGGCTTAACGGCGAGGTTGGGCTCCGGTGGTTAGTACGGCTGTGGTTGCCGGTGTAGTTAGGGTTTGTAGGATGGTTTGGGTGGGCCGGTCCAGGCTTGGGCCGGGTCTTGGGTGTTTGGGCTATATTGTTTAATTTAGGTTTGGGTTGAGTTTAATGTTTCTTCTGTTGTGGACCCTAATAGACCTTTAGGTGTTTTGAGCCTTATCTTTGTGGTGTATTATCCAACTATTTGTTGGATCCCCTTCCCTTTACCCGTTTTTAATAAAATTCATCTTTGCCGATCAAAAAAAAAAAATTACTCTTGTGTGGATCGGAAATGGCTAACCCAAAGAGCATGGCCACAACACAACGAGGGGATCCTCTCTCGTGAGCTTACAAGTTAGACGCTCCATCTCAGTGAAAGCTCTCGGAACCATCAGAAGTTTGTCCGTTCGCTAATTCTAAAATGCCAAACTAATCGAGATTCGCAATTTTGCATAAACTGGTCTCAGATCGCGACACTCGATGGTGAGAAAACATACGTGTAAAAAAAAACAAAGTTGAGTTTTTTTTTTCCCCACCATCAAGTGTTCCCAAAACACATACTATCAAAAAGTAGAGAAGAAAGTTATCAAAATTATAGATTTAAAAGAGTGTGGGACCCATAGACCACATAGAAACAAAGGTAAATTTTCACTAGATGGATAGTTTATAAAATCATTAGAGATTTTTTTTTTTTTCCGGATAAAATCATTAGAGATTTTTTTTTTTTCCGGATGAGGTGGAAACGCCACCCACTATGGCCCTTATCAATAATTCATTACAGTAATTTGAATCGTTCATTTTGTAAAACCTGCAAAATTATACTACTCCATATAAAAAAATCAACTTAATCGGATATCAATAGCTATACCAAAAATTAAATTTTTGTTTATAAACAGACGATTGTTTGACAATTTAACTTGAAAAAATGAGTGACAGAATCAAATCGTCCGTTTTATAAATCAAAATTCAATTTTTGATATAGTTATTGATGTCCGATCAATCTAATTTTTTGCGTGGACATATTAATTTATGAACTCTACAAGATGAACGATTCAGATTATTTCAGTAGATGCCCGATAGGGCCCAAAATCGGTGATCGTGGACCCTATGGTTGGGTTTCCATCTCATTCGGACAGAACAAATTCTCGAATAGCTTTAACGGCTTGTTCGGCTAAATAATCCTTTCTAGATTATTTTGTCCTTATTCAAAAAAATTTGCATTTATTAGTTTTTCGTCAATTTTTTGATAACTATAACTTCGTCATGACGAAAGAAATTTAAAAAGTAAAAAATTATTATCAAAACCTAATTTTTTTAATAAAGACGAGAAAATTAGTTTATTGGCTTATTTTTGTCTTTATTCAAAATAAATGAGTTTCGGTCAAAATATTTTTTTTTAATTTTTCACATCATGACGAAATAATAATTCTCTAAAAATTAACAAATAGAAGATAAAAAAATTAACAAATGCAAAAAAAAAAAAAACTACAATCCACATGGACTCTTTTAGCCGAACAAAAGAGAGAGGGAGAGAGAGTAGGTGTGGGGGACTGGGGGAGAAAGAGAAGGGCCCCATGAAGTTGGGGTTTGCACGCGTAGTCAGGATGCAGGCAGGTTGGGTTTTTGGGGGTGGAGCCCACAAATAAAAAAAATTAGCGTGAAACCCGAAACCCCAACAGTAGCCCAATGCACGTCCCATGCAGAGCAGAGCAGCGTGGAATTTAATGACCTGCGTTGTTCTTTGTGTCGGGAATTACGAGGCCCCTCTCTCTCCTCCCTCTCGGAATTGGTTCCGTGGTTAAAAATTCGGACTTGGTTCAACAATGTCTAAATCCGAATCCTTCTAATCCTTTGATGGGAGTTAAATATGCTCTTAATACCATTCACGCATAGTGGGGGCTTCAACTTTCGTCCCGACTTAAGTGCGCTGAATTTCCTTATATGAGTGTTATGATGTGACAAGACAATATACCATTTGACGAATGTGACAAAATATGCACTTCCATTCTTAGCAACAAAAAAATATTCTCCATGTCGCCTAAACACCACACACTAGCTAGTATAGTCCCACACTACAAAATGCTTGAATTTCAAACTATAGTGACGAAAAAGGTGCTCTAATTTATTGCTTAGGGGCATTGAATAACTTCTCTAGCACCAGCCTCTGTTTGTATAAATCTGATGTAGTGTGACTGGATAATACCATTAGTACTCTTAAAATATTGCACGAGTAATTCTTTAGTTCATTTTTAAACAATTCGGTTCGTTCCTTAGTTTCTATTAATTTATTTATTCTGATTTTTAGAAAATTATTTTCGTATTGTTCTGACTAGTTACAAACAAAAGAGATTTGACCCCAAAAAAAAAAAAAAACAGAACGGTTCGCCCAAAGTGTTCCTAATTAGTTGGGTTAATTACTTGTTACCCCCTTTATCTATACATGTTTTTCACTTTATCCCCTCCTATTACAGAACGCTACAATCCACCCCTTTATCTTCCAATTCCTAACACATAAGGTCTGCCGTTAGTCTGGAATCAAAAAAATCGTCAAAGGAGCATGTGCATGTCACATGATTTGTAAAAAAGAAAAAAATTAAGTGCTCTAATTTTCAATCCGTTTGAATCAGTGCGAAGATCTTATTTCTCTGATCATTTTATCCTAAAGGATCATAATTAATTTTTGGCTCTAGGGATCTTGTTAGTTAGCCCTAAGAGATATTTGGTTCTACTACTTTCTTAGGACTAATTAACCAGAGCTCTAGAGTCAAAAATTAATTATGACTCTTTAGAATAAAATGATCATAGAAATAAGATCTTTGTACCGGTTCAAATGGATTGAAAATTAGAGCACTTAATTTTTTTTCTTTTTTACAGATCATGTGACATGCATATGCCCCTTTGACGATTTTTTGGATCTCAGACTAATGGCTGGTCTTATGTGCTAGGAATTGGAAGATAAATGGGGTAGGTTGTAATGTTCTATAGTAAGAGGGGGTAAAGTGAAAAATGTGTATAGATAAAGGGGGCAACAAGTAATTAACCCTAATTATAGTTTTACTAGTAAAAAAAAATTAGGATGTGTATAATCTAGGCTACCCCAAGGATTAATTTATGAGTGTGATAGTGTTTCCCAAGAAATAATCTAATTAACTCGTGGGGTGACAATGGACCAATAAAAGGTAGTAATTTTTATACTTTTATTGGGAGAATATACAATTATTTCTATTTAGCGATGACGGGGGCGTTCCTTTGAACTAGAAAACTTATACTAATTAATTTAAAAAATTAGAAAGTTGATTGCTGATTAGCTTGTAATTAGTCTAAGCCATGGTTGAAATTGTAGGCATGCATAATGATTGAACCTGGAAAACTTTCCACTGTGGTTTCTCTTTAAAAAACAATTATTCACATCCAATAATTCCTGCTCGTGCGATTTCACCCCAAAAAAAAAAAAATTAGTAGTTACTGTTTCCCATTTTTTAAATCAATTTCAAGAAATTCAAAATCAGGAAGAAAGAATGCCTATATAGGTAGGAAATACATATCAGTATTCCGGACATTTTTGTTATTTTCAATATTGTTCGAGATTTTATTTATTTATGACTAAAAAAGAGCTTAATTTCCATCCACATCAGGTGATGGGTTTATTCACATTCAAAGGAGTATATATTCATTTTCCTCGTTTAAATGTTCATGTGATTATTTTAAATATTTGAGAGTATTCTAAATATTTATATGATTGAGTTCTGGAGTTTCTGAAATAGTGTAAACAAGAGTGCTTCAAATAATTGCTACCTATTCTTTAAAAAAAATGAAGGTATTTTGAATTATTTATTTGCAAGGACAAAGTCAGGAAAAACATATGAAATTAATTAACTGTTGCACGTTGAACATATAATAGTTCCGAATTAAATCTTAAGAAGATCTTTCTACAGCAAGGCAATACATTTTTTTTTTGTCATTAGGTAGAAGAATTCATTTACATCATATGTATGATGGATGAAGTAGAAACTCGGGACACTATATCAATTGTGAGAGTCCATGACATATTCAAGCCCAACAACTAAACCAATACAAGAAATAAGCCCATTATAAAATAGAAACAATGAAAGAAAGAAAAAAAACCCTCTAAAAAAACAACATCCATACGCAAGTGGGAGATTTAGTTCTGGCCATCTGAACTAGCAAAGCAATACATTGGTTGAAGGGAAAATGACGGCCTAGGATGTGTAACCAAAGACGATTTTAAGCAAACATAGCAGCACTTAATAACACAGGATTTTAAAGTAAATACCAATGGCTAATATGATAGCATTTCTAGTTAATATTATACACCTATAGAAGGGAGAACAACGGTTCAAGATGTATTTTTTGATAATTAATACCTAACATCTTAGTCGATATTAATTATCAAAACACGTCCTAGACTATCATTTTCCCTTTCCCTAATTCCATAAATCATGGAGGAAAAGTAAACGGACCTGGGCTTTGGTCGATGTATTTGGGCCCTAAAAGATCCCAACTAGACCCATCATCAAATGGGTGGAAATTAAATTCTGAGAAAGATCAATTTTTTTTGGGATCATTCTAGAAGCATGGAAGACAAATTACTCAACAAAATAAAGTTTAGAATTTGTCATTACAAAGTTATGTATCATTAATTTATTTAAATTTATATTTAACTGTAATCTCCAATGCGGCCTACTATATTTTTACCATCGCAGCAACACGTATAAATTGTCAATATTATCGGCTATCATCGATAATTGACTGTGATTTAATTTGCTACATAGTCTCTCAAATACTTTGAGTATGCTTTTGTTTCTTATTTTAGTCGCTTCTGTCTCTTCAAATTATTGTTGCCATTATTATCCATTGAGATTTATCACCATGATTATATAATTAATGAAATTATTTTTGTATAGTGATCATCAAGTTAGATATATTCTAGCTACTATATATAATAAAGTATACTTTCGCATATATTTTTTGAACAGAAAAAAATAATTTTCTTAATTTATTTATGAATTTACAAAGATTACAGGGATCAGAAGCACGAAATCCTCACAATGAGGAAAAATTATCCCAACTGTGTCAGCACGCTAACCCTTAACAATTATATGCCCACTTCACACCCCCGAAAAGATATTCAAAATGCAAATAGCACAGTTAACAAGGAGCCAACAAAAGAGAAAAATACAGTACATAACAAAGCAAAGAAATAGATGCAATATTATAAGCCCACCAAAGCAACTCCTGTAACATCCAATTTATTCAATCCAAATTACATTTTTTAAGGATGTGATGTTGTGGGTCCCATTATGAATAGCAAAATTAGTGGAAAAACAAACAAAACCCAATCAAAATTCCAACACGGGGGTGTGACCTAAAGTCCTCAGTGAAGTCAAGTAAGCAAACTCGATTAGGGGGTGAAAAAAAAAAGGAGTAAACCAACGAAACCGTGACAAGACTACAATAATAACACGAAAAATGCGGCAATACGCATCACTATTTGAGTGTATACGATATGCACCTTTTGAATTCATTACATCTTGAATTTATGTCATGAATGTTTTGTTCAAATTAAAGTCACGAGTTCAAAATTGATGTTAAGAATTCTTATCCAAAGTGGAATGATTGTTATTATTATTATTCAAAAGGTTATGAATCATGGGTACGTTCTGTACGCGCTCCTATTACATTAGTACTATTAGACTTTATTCCACATTACTCATCTAAATTATCTAAGCTTTGTTTAAATATTCTAGAGGCTATTTCACTTTTACCCAATTGATTTTAGATTAGAATCTTTCAAAAAATCTAACAAGGACAACCTTCTTCCTAACCTAATCTTATCTTACACTGTCTTGAATGCCCCCCTCAACGAATCAAAATCCCAACTCTGACCTAATTTCTCATGTGATACAAAATGAGATTCACCAAGGCTATAATAAACAAGTCTATCAGATATCGACAAAAGACTCGGTCGGATCACATGTTCCAAAAAGAAATGAACAGCCAAAGCCTGACTATTTATTTCACTTGAGAAGTGGTTTTTGAAGGAAAAAAACGTAATCTTATCTCAGTTTCTTGCATGGTTCATTTTCATTCATTTTAGTTGGTCGGATCTTTGTAACCTGACTGCCAATTCCTTGGGACCATGAAGACGCTAGGGAAAACATGATGAGAGAGAGAGAGAGAGAGAGAGTAGCTAAGGTGTAGGAAAAAGGTGATGTCTCAAGTCAATATGAAAGTAATTGCAAGTAGTACCACTTTATTGCATGTAGTAGTAAAAACTAATAATTACATGACGGATGTAAACAATGATGAAGAGGGAGAAAGTTTGTAGGTAGTGTAAAGAAATCAATCTCCAAAACCCTCAGCCGGCCAAAAAGAAAGAGCAGAAAGAAAGAAGTAATACTCCCTATTCTCTACTATTTTATGAAAAACATGGAGTTGGAAATGATGAGGCTTGTGGGTAATGATGGCTGAGTGGGGGGAGGAATTTTCAGCAGCAGCAGGAGCAGTAGCGAAGGAAAGAGGGGAGAAAAAAAAAAAAGAAATAGTAAAAAAATAAAATTGGAATATATGGGGTTCGGTGACATGCAAATGCTATTGTACTTCTCAACTTTTTTTTATGAATATATTTTCTGGATTTTTAATTTATTTTATTGTACTTTTTAATAATTTATTTATTTTTGATAATACAGGGTGTCTCGAACCAGTTTCTGCGCACCTTGGAGTAATTCTTACGACTTATTCTATAGACGTTTCACACGCTTGCACGTAGGAGTGGTGGCTCCAAGAGTTGTTGCCAAGAAGAATCGATACCGAAATCTAGGATAGAGCAAACACTTAAATTTCAGACCAAGATCGCTCGGTTAACTCTTGGGATTTGTGTAATTTTTTTTATGTTGTCTGAATTGGTAGTGTACTGTGCATGTGGTGTGGCCGGGCTTTGGTTGAATCAATTAAGCGTGCCTGATTTTCTCACAGATGGAATGGAAGAAAGTTAGAAAACCCACCCCCCAGTGTTTTGGGCACTGCCCCCGATTTCTAACGAACTGGCGCCATGCTAATTAATTAAAGAGTAAGGTTTATTCACTAATCTTAAATTAGTACATGCACATTGTCATGTAGGAGTATTTCTTTAAAAACGGATGTCCGGACAAGTTCAAAGTCCTGAAGTTAACGGTCAAGCAAATCTTCAGTAATTTCTAGGTACAGAATTTTTTTATTTTTATTTTTTTGAAAAGAGGTACAGAATATTTGATCTTTGTAATATTCGAACTTTCGACCTCTTTACGGACGAACCTTTAATTGATTTCTCATACTCACTTGATCATCCCAACGGGTTTCTTCACCATCCTTTACCATTACACGATGGAAGTCATAACTTATTTATGAGTTCCACGTAAACATGTGGTTGGCAATTAAAGAGGATTTGAGAGATCCGGTGACAGTACTTCAATAGCACCTAATACTCTGTTGAGAGATCAGGTGAACCTAGACTTTCCGTCATAGAGCAGGACTACGGTCGACGCATGCATTTCGCGGTGACCGTCTACCGCACGTCTATTAGAATCCACTCCGGGTCCCAAAAAATACAGAAAAATATTCATAAATATTATAATAATATTTTATGGGATCCTGTAAAAAATCAACTCCAAAGGATATCAGTAGATATGTTTTTTGAATTTGTAGGGATGAAACTGCAAAATTAAACAGTTTCGTTCCTACAAATTCCAAAAAACATACTTACCGATATCCATTAGAGCTTATTTTTTACAGGGTCCCATGAAATATTATTTTAAAATTTATGAATATTTTTATGTATTTTTTTGGGGTCCGGAGTGGGCCCCAATAAACGCGCGGTGGACGGTCACCTCATTTTCATGCGGTGATCTAGACTTTCCGTCATAAGAGTGTTTATGGAAAATCTCAGTAACAAATGTGGGGGAAACTGTTTTTGTATCTTCTGCTCTTTAAGCGGTTGTGCTTATTGAGTTGCCCTTCCAATGGAGTATTTCTTTTGAGTCAATAAAATCTTCATTTTGCGAAACAAAAAAAAATGTGGGAGAAAGTATGGGGAAAAAGAATATATATAGTGGAGGAGTTTAAGGGTTATTTGGATGGTATCTCAATGTACTATCGGTTCAGGTTGTGCAACGTCCAACTTTCTGTTGGATGGTTTTTTTTTTTTTTTTTTTTTTCATGTTCTTGTTCCCTCGATGCACCCTCTTCGAATTTATAAAAGTTTTGTTTGCCGAGAAAAAAAAAAGTCGTGGAATATGGCTAAATGATGAGAATTAGGAGTATTACATATTATTAATTATATATTTTTCTTAATTTACATTTAATCCAAAACTTTGAAATAAGGTTGCAAATGAACCGAGCAGTTTGCGAGCTCGGCTCGCCTCGTTAATGCTCGGCTCGTGTGAAAATGGGGGAATTAATATTGTGTAGACGTGAGAGATTTGTTTGGTCGAATTCAAAGGGCAACATGCAATGCAAACTGCTAAGTGCGAACCGACCATAAAAGTTGGGGGGCCGGAGGTGTGCTTATGGAAAGTTGGCCCCCTTTTTTGCTTTGAAACAAAAACAAAAACCACTCCCCCACACCGCACTACTAATATATGCTGCATGTGCCATCACATCCACTCTCATTCATATCTCATACATACATACATAATTCGGTATCCGGTAACCGTCTAATTAGGGATGATTCTCAACGTCAACCAGCGGGAGTTATCATTTGGTAACCGATCCTCGTTTGGGTTTGACGGCGGATTTTTCGAACTTCCATTGGTTGATGGTGAGAATCATCCCTAATTAGTCGGGGCCGACCAAAGGTTTTTTTTTTTTCCTTTTGGAATGATTCTAAAAAGAAAAGCCTCCCCCATTACACATATACATGCATGCCTGTACTTGGCATGACAAATTACATGTCGATCCAAGGCACTAATTAGATATAGATATCCTTGCCTTTCCCTTAAAGACTAGTCTCGATCACAAGATATATTTCAAAGGGAAGCACCAGAAATTAAGCATGTCTTTCCTTGGAGTAAGAGAGAGCTCCAACTTGATGAACAAACAATAAGTCTGATAACAAATGATCACAATTTTATTTTTTTTAAATAAAATTTGTCTTTGTACAAATGATTACATTATTCGGTTTTAGTGAATTAATCCGCTTACATATAGTCTCATTGCTCTATGACTGATAAAATGAGTAAAAATAATTTGTAACAACATATATATCAGCCTATGTGCATGATGTTTTTATTTCATAAGTCGTATTTGGAGCCAAATTGAATGTTCACTGATATAGCATATAACAGTATCGGAGGATCAAAATATAGAATCGATATGTAGCATCGACACACATTAGTTGGCAATTATGTTTTGTACGATTATCCGGCTCCCATATATATCCCTCAACAAACGAGCCAGGATTTTCTGTACCAAAAACTCATGTGCCACTATGCCAAACAGTTTTCCACCCGTTAGATTTAAAACACAAAGAAAAAATCACACAATCCAACGATCTAAAACCCAATCGGCACAAAGGCAAAGGGATTCAGGACGGAAGAAATCGGACCCGACAAGCAGGCCCTTAGATGCTATGTTTTGTACGATTCTCCACTTTGTCAAGCTGCATGGAAATGATGATGGAAATGAAAATCAAAGTTCATGGGAATGGCTTTATAAGACATATCAATGGGAGGGTCATTGTATGGTCTATTTCAATACGTTTTGCTCATGACCTTTTGGGCAGCTTTTTTAAGTTCCCATGCTAAATAAAAACGGGTTCGATGATTATTAACAAAATCAACTGATTGATTCGTAATACGTACAACTGTAATTGCCTAATGGATGAGCTTTTTCTCTTGTTCAAATATATTTTCAAGGGTATCATCGATCACTCAAATCCTGCAAATTTATAAAGCCGGTTGTGAAGAAGGGTTGTCCTCAATTGGAGCAATGATGGCCGATTCGTCCTTGTTCTTTCTTTTTCTCCCTATTCTTTCAATTTCCAACTTCATTGCTACCTTTCTGGCCCTTCTTTGACAATGCATGTTGCGGATAAAATAAAATAAAAAAGACAATGCAAGTTAAGAACTTTTTCTACTTTTAGGACTTTTTTCCTTTTTGTCCGTACTCAAAAATTTTGTGTGTTTGTTAGTTTGCGACAAATTTTTGTGATTTATTGATTCGTCTAGTCGAGACGAATTGAAAAAGTTAAATTTTTTTACTTTTACCCAAATATTTTTGGGAAATAACCACTTTCAATTTGTCAAAAAAGTTATTTCCCAAAATATTTGGGTAAAAGTAAAAAAAAAAATTTACTTTTTCAATTTGTCTCATCAAAACGAACTGATAAGTCAAAAAAGTTTAGCGTAAAACTAAAAAACGCAAAAAAAAAAATTTTGAATAAAGACAAAAAATGCCAAAAGAAAAAGTGCTTATCGGAATGGGGTCTTTTAGTATCCAACATCCACAACCATTGTCAGCATGTACTCTATCCGTCCATTTTTTAGAGTTTAGTATTTCATTTTGACTTGACCCTTAATAATTGTCTTTTTATAAAGTTAGTAGATAAAAATTGATGCATTTTCCATTTTATCCTTAAAGATGAATTCTATTTTAAAAATTAGTGAGTAAAAATGTAATGATAACGTTCCATAGAGGGTAAGTAGAAAAAGTGGAAGTAAAAATTGATGTGAAAGGTATAATGATGATATCTTTTTAATAAGTTAGAATTACGAAACTGGATACTTAAAAAGAGATTGAAGGAGTAGTTAGTATCCTATGAATTTATTTAATCCTATCTCTTTTGTGACAATGGAGATTGGATATACTAAACTGGCCCCTTATTTTTAAGATTTTTGTAAAAATATTTGTTTAAACAGAATCGGTAAGAGTTTGTTTAATTCATTCCATTTTCAGTCTCCACGAATTCAAACACTAAAAAGTAAATAAATTGGTCAAATTCTTATCGATATCTGATTTAACTGCATTTTAACAAAGACCCTTTAAAAAATGTTTCTAACAAAATACACATCTTTCCACTAACTAAAATAAGTACTTATTTTTCAAATAAGAAAAAAATAATTAATTATTTTTTAAATTAAAAACAATATATCATAAGAGAATGACTTATCTCATAAAATAAAAAATAAATACTTAAAAATAATAATTTTAACAGAACGAAGCCTTGCATGGAATCCCGAAATGACCCATTCTTTTTTACTTTTTTTTTTTTTTTGACATAAGTAACCAAAATATGAATGCGGATCAAAAAAAAAAAAAAACCAAAATATGAAAGAAAAAACAGACAAATGGGCGGATTTGTTCATCAAGGTAGGAGCTCAAACTCTGAGGGAAAGTACTACAGTATCGCCCAAAAACACACTCACTCTCTCACATAGGTATTCAAAGCCTCAAGCATGAGGTACTCTACTCTACTATACTCTATAACCTTCCAAAGAAAACATCTGACAACCTCCCTCACACGCCAATTATTCTCTCTCTCCTCTCTCTCTCTCTCTCTCTCTCCTCTCAAAGGTTTTTCAACATGGGAGTAGGTTGGTCTTGAAGTCCACTTGTGAAATCCATCCATCCCTCCACAGTCACATGCATGGACTGACATGAAACTACTCATTACTCCACATGCACACGCCAATCTTGTAACTAGTACTCTCTCTCTCTCTCTCTCTCTCTCTCTCTCTCTCTCTCTCTCTCTCCTGCCCACCATAGTTTTGAACCACAGCGCTTCCAATACATGGAGACCGACTTCAGTGTTTTTTATACGAAATTGGTTCATATTTATGGAGGCCTAATCTTGATGCATTGATGATGTCATGATGAGGAGATTAAACACACCCAAACTCTCTCTTTTTTTAAAAAAAATTAAAAAAACCTCCCCTTTTTCTTATTTTGAGAAAATGAGAAAATGCTCCACCTTTTCTGTAATGGAAACATGCACGTTGAGAAAGCTATAATTTCGTTGGCCCCTCTTTAATTAGTAACAAACTCTTTATACGTGAATGAGGGCCCTTGGTCCCGGTGAGCTATGGTGACGGGTTGTTCTCCCTGAGCAATATTAGTCAACTCGATCGTAAGAGCATCTTTGTAACGACCTTAATTAAGATAGATAATCCCACATCTACATTAAATCCAAAATGGGTGAAAACCCGGTTGAACACTTCGTAAAAGCCCTGTGTAACAACCTCGATCTATTGGGACCGATGGTCACACATTAGCATTTTAAAAATGGATCACGACATCGTCGATCAACTCCTAAGAGCATCTTGTGCTTAACGATCTTAATCGGGACAGATAATCACACCACACGTAAACATTCCAAAATGGGTGAAAACCCGATTGATCGCGTTTGTAGGAGAAGTTACGCTGCTTGTCCCTTCCCATCTCTTCACTCAGAATAAAACAAAAGAATGAAGTCTGATATATTCTCTCGATCCCTTCATTAAAGCATTCCCATGCACTATCATTACGTGTACACTGTGCGGAGCTACATGCTTTCATGTTTGGCCCCCTAGCTCCCTTTCGAAAAGGGAAAATAATTTTTCATGTCATATTGTGGGGTTTTGCTCTTGGCTTCTTGTTGTTTGTTGGATTTTATTTCTTTATTATAGAAAAAGGTAAAATCAGAGGACCCAACTCTTATTTTGTGAACAAGGAAATAAAAAATCTCATACACTATTTGAGGGTTGAATAGTATATGAGAGGACGGGGAAATGTGGATAACAATTAAATAGTGATGACAGACTTGTCTTTTCGGACAGTAGCTATGGTTTAAACTGGCAGATATTTTATAACTGATCGGAAACCCCTATGATTACGTATAAGGAGATTGATACGCTGATCGTCCATTCCCATCATTTTGCTGTTAAAAAAAAGTTCGAATAGTTATGGTGGTGGAACATAAATGAAAACCCTTGGAACAATGGGGTAAATTTCACTAACACCCCCCCGAGGTTTGCTTCTATGACATATACACCTTCACGTATGAGAAATGATTATAAACTCCATGTGGTGTCAATATTCATTTCACCAACACCCAACGAACAACTGTTCAACCACACATGTGATGGAATTAGCAAAAAAATGTTATATATTAGAAATTTCATGTTTTTAACAATATAATAAATAATAAAAAGCTCTTAGTTTTCAAAAATTTTGACCGAAAAGTATTAAAATTTTCATTTCTAGCCTAAAAATGGTCTTTTTGAGTAGTAAAATATTTTTTATTTTTCTATCAAAATAGCTCTTCTGACGGGTAAAAAACTCGTTTTGATTTAAGATAAGTGTGAGTTGATAGTTTTTTTTTTTTTTTATAAATTTCATTAGTAGATAGCGTGAAATTTGCCTATCAAAAAAAGAAAAGAAAACAGAGAGCGTGAAATTTTAGATATAAGTTCTTTTTTTGGTTCATTCCACCACGTGTTTGGACATAAAATTGTCAATTGGGGTGTCAGTAAAGCTCACATACAAACTAGAGGGAAACCTCATACGTGAGACGTTTGTAGTCATTAAGGCAAACTTTAGGAATTTCAGTGTTAATTATCTCTCGTGTATTAGTGAAATTTACTCACCAGTTATCCAATAAGGATTCCTTCTCATGAGCGATTGAGTATTGAGCAAAAGAAAATAAGCCAAGTGGCTTATTTTTTTGTCTTTATTCAAATTTTGTTCGCATTTGTTAGTTTTTCGTCAATTTTTTAGAGATTATTGCTTCGTCATGATGAAAGGAATCTAAAAAGTAAAAAATTATGATCGAAACCTAATTTTTTTGAATAAAGACAAAAATAAGCCAATAAGCCAATTTTTTCATCTTTATTAAAAAAAATGGATTTCGATCGTAATTTTTTACTTTTTAAATTTTTCTTATCATGAAAAAGCAATAATCCCTAAAAAATTAAGGAAAAACTAGCAAATGAGAAAAAAATTTGAATAAGAACAAAAAAATAAGTTACTTGGCTTATTTAACCGAACGGCCATATATCAACTCTTGGAATCAATTCCCTAACTTATATTTTTCCGGTAGATTTGAAAGATTGATTATTATCTGATCAAAACAAAGAAAGGTTTTTATAAAGACTTTACATAAGTTTTTTTCCTTAACTCAATTTTTAATTATGTAATGTGTGTGTGTGTGTGTGTTTTTGTGAGAAAAATGACTTATCTTGAGATTCGTAGCTTTGCGAGCTTTATCTCACAATGGCTTCTTTTTTTTCTTTTTTTCTCTTTTTAGATGTCAGGCCAATTCCAACCGCAAGTCAAGGGAATGGGCCTTCCTTCCATTTAATTGACGGTGTTATTCGTTGATTAATATTCTATTTCGATTATTCTTTAAGCTTTTTTCACGCATCACTAATTAAGCACCACTAAATTGCTTCCGATTAGAATACTAATTAATTAACGAATCATACTACTCGAAATTTAGCTTATGTTTTGTTAAAAGTTAATTTGAGAACAGATTGTTACATAAATGAATCAAGCTTGAACATGTTTTAAAAATTATAAAAAAATTTCTACCAAGCTTAGCGGTGTTTTTGCTAAATTATATGACTAAAGTTCGTGTTTTTACGAAATTTTTAAATAAGTCATTATTCTTACATGTATCAACTAAAATACTATTTAACGAAAACCAATTGACTTTTGAAATTCAACCCGAGATCGGCTTGCGATTGGTTCAACTGAAGCGTGGTGCGCATCAGCCCGCTTGATAAATAACCAAACCTTGACCATATTTTTTAAACTCAATAAATTCTTAAACCGAGTTTGATCATTTCAATGCTCAACTCGTGGGTCACGAGGTCCTGTAGTGCAGGGCCGCACTATAAGGCAGTGTAGAGCCGCATGTACTACAGGGCTGTAGTACGGTATTCGAGTTGTCCATCTCAGTAATTAATTGTTCAAATTTCATCTTGATAATGGACAGCTCAGATTAGCAAGGATTAAGATTAAATCCAGACCATTAATTGCCGAACTAACAACCTAGATGCCGCACTACAGGAAACCCCTTCCCCAACTCGTGTGGTTCGTTTATGAGCCTAACTTTCACGAGAGAGAGAGAGAGAGAGAGAGAGAGATGTGGGGGTGAGAGAGAGAGAGAGAGAGAGAGATGTGGGGGTGCTCCACTAGTTGAAATCTTGAGGAAGAATCATTTGGGTAGAAATATATCTCCATCATCAAGCTCCATACATGTAGCTTTCATGCTTTTATTCCAAGCCTTAAAGCCATTTCATGCCCATGCACTGTCACCAATGGCCACGCCTCTCTTCTCTTGCCTCCCCCTTTTTAAGAACCTCTCATCACACATATAGTACTACTTCTTTAATATTTGGTCCTTTTCTTTTATTGTCGAATGTAAGGATCATCATCGGTCCAGGCCGGGCTAGGCCAGTCCACTCAGTCACTATCCAAGTCCGCCCGCAGGCTAAGCTGAGTAGACTTTTTTCTTTTTGTGGGCCAGGCTGTGTTTCTTAAATTAAAGCCCAAGCCCGTCCATGGGCTAGCAGGCCAAAGTTCGGGCGGGCTCATGGGCCCGGCCACACAAATTTTGAAATGAAAGGTGGAAAAAAGGAAACTTAAAAAGTTTGCATGAAAAAACTACACCCCTATTTTTATTTTTTTTTGGTAAATACTGCCCCTAAATTGTTGTTCCTGAGTAGAAAATGACAATGATTAAATAATAAATAAAAAACATTCAAACATTATTCTTCTTTTTTTTTTTTGGCCTTGAAACATTTGGATGGGAATGGCATGCAGTAAAGTTGCATATGCTTAGTCTTTAACAGCAAAAGGAAGGAATGAGTATGCTCCCAAGGCCACTGATTTTTGGGCTATCAGACGGGTCTTGTGGGCGGGTATCGCGGGCGGGCCGAAGGGTGGGTTGAGTAAAAATTCATAGGCCCAAGCCCGACCAATGAAAACTTCGGGCAAGGCTAGTCCGCACGTTGGACGGGCTCGGGCCAGATGGACTTCAAACGGGTCGCAGGCCTTCAGGCTAAATGATAACCCTTGGTCGAATGGAGAAGGGAAAATTACCAACTGACCCCACAGCCACACCGTGCATGGTCACCTATGACAACACACACTTGATACATGCCACGTCACCATATTCGACTTGACTCTTATGGGCTTGGGCTCAGGCTCGTGTAGAGTGCCAACTGCACCTACAAGATTGTAATGCATTTCGGTTGAGACAATTTGAGATTTTAACATCATGATCAGAACTGGTCATTTTATAAAGGTCTTAAGGACTTCATCTTTACAAAAAAATGTTACTAATCGGACTTTGATTAACTATATGGTTGAAATAAATTTCATCTGATAGTTCGTTTTGCAAATCATACCGACCATCTATTTTTTGGAAACAAAAGTTGTCAGATCATATTGTCTTTGATATTGGATCAATCTAGTCTTTGGAATTTTTTTGACAAATTAGTAGTAGATATCAATGAGTTGTTTTAATTTGTGACAAAATTTTTGAATTTTTTTAACAAAAACTTTGAATTGTAAGTGTTGGACAAGCACCTGGGATAGAGTTTGAAAACTGTTAAAAAAAAAACTTGGGATGGAGTGATATATAGCAGTCCTGTACATAATAAGTACATCTCCTTTCTATTTGTTTAAAAAAAAGTTTTTTTTTTTTTTGGGGTAAATAACAAACATTGTTTTTAGTCGTTAGCAAACGGCATATATACCTTGTAGGTTTTTCAATTTTGAGAAATGCCTGGTTGACCCCTTTAAAGGTCCATTTATTTCATTCCATACAAGAGCGTACTTTTAACATTATGTCACGAGAGAGAGAGAGAGAGAGAGAGAGACCATGTTTGATGGGCCGGAAAGAAAAGCATCAGCTTTTCAGGGTGAGGGGGTAGCCAAGAGCAGCCACTGCTCCTAATTTCAATAATATCACCCTTCACCCCCTTCGAAGTTTGAACATTTTTTTTAATAATATTTAATTATTCAAACCAATTTACGTGCACATCAATTAATTTCGAGATATAAAGCCAACGATCGACGAAATCTCCACTATCCCCATGAGTTTTTTTACTAATAGAAAGTCGTATTTACGTCTTTGTTCGAAAAATTAAAAGCCTCTAACTTAATGCAATGCTAGCGCTTGACAGGTCCCTCGTGTTGAAATTTGGGAGCAGTACTTGATGGCGTAAGGAAAAAAGAACCCTCATAAAGCTAGGATGGCTGCATTTAAAAATCATCTGGCATTTGGCATGCAATTTGAATGAACTGATAAAATATATGTTTAATTATGGGAAATCCAACTCAGAAAGCTATTATTAGTGTCCTCTAATTATCTAAACGCTTTGCCATTTGACAATTCGGATCCAGTACAGTTTTGGAGGGAGGGTGGTAGGCACATGGCAATTAGAAAACAAATTAATGTCCTACAAGGCCACGTCCCTTCGTTTCAATCTGCAGGTTCTCGGATCAGTTTACACGCACTTCGACTAAATCTAAATAATAATCCCACCGCTCTCTTGCAGAGCCCCCATTAAAGACAATCTGGACTAACCGCAAAGGAGTTTATTGCACGTACCCGAGAGAGGTTTCGAAACTCAGACCTTAGGAAGAAGCAAACCATTAAGTCTCAAGCCTTGATCACGGGCCAACCTTGGGATTTTTAAATCGCAGGTTTAAGGGGAACACCATCATGCATTACCAAAATTTACTATATTTTTAGCTACAAATGGTAATATCATACATTATTATTACAGGCTTTTAATATAATCAGCACATTTTTTATTCGATACATAGACATAGGTATTATCATTATATATATAGCATATATTATGCCATTAATATTGGCATTACCTTTATGAATTAATGGCGTCTAAAAGCCATAGCCCCTAGGAGGCTATAAGTGCTCCTTCTTTGCCGAAAAGTGTAGGACACAAGCTTGTTCATAAAGAGACAAAAACTATCTTTCAATAATTAGTTGAAACTAACTAATTTTGCACATAATTATAAGGATAATTATCAACAATATTGCTTTGATTCGTGCCTAATGATGGATCCTAATCAATTGAGAGGCCTGTTTTTTGTTAAAAGTGAGATATTGTCATCCAAATTATTCATTTGTGCAGACCATTTTTGATCCGGTAATTATCAAAAGCAGGAAAATCCATGCATGGACTAGAAGTTTTCAATAGGTTTTCATATACCTAACATGATTCGACATGAACCAAACAAAGAAAAAAAATAAGGAAAAAAATAAGAGCTAGTTATATGCATGTTTTTTTATAACTTAGTCCGAGCCAGCTTACGACGTCACACGCATCTCAACTAATCCTGGGAGACTAAGCCCACCAACAAATTAATCTCTATATGGACTAGCCCCAACAGAGTTTATAGCACTTGCGAAGTTTCGAACCTGAGACCTTAGAAGGAGTAAAAATCTCTATGTCCGGCGAGGCTTTCATGACCACTAGGCCAACACATTGGAGTTCTAATTATTTGTATATACGTATAACGGGGCAATTCCAGAGATATCTATAAAAATATCTAAAAAAACATCTCATAATTTCGATCTCATAGTTCCCGATCAAATTTTTATAATCCGAACCGTTCAATATATGCAAAATGTGATTTTAAAGGTCCCCATGAGAAATTAGCCAAAAAAATAACCGGGAAATGCTTGATATGAGCAATTTTTATTTGAACCATTCAATAAAAAACTGTTTGGATCAAGCCATTCCCAGTCATTTTTTTTGCTGATTTCTCGCGAGTGTTCTTAAAAGCACGTTCTGATCACATTAAGCAACTTGAATCATTAAAATTTGATCAGAAATTATGAGATATTCCTTAAATATATATATATATACACACCCTTTTGAAGTATGTTCCTAGAATAGGTAAAGTAAATCCCATTACGGGTAAAAGGACCCTGGGTTATGATTTTCCATTGAGTAAACGGTAAAATGCGGCCTATGCATTGTTTGGTCCAGGCCCAATTTGGGCTATTTATATAGTTAAGGGCAAGCTCCACTAGTTTAGTAATAAAGTCGAGCTCGAACTCATGTTATTGGCTCCCATAATAAAATAGTCGGGTTCAAAACTTTAAACCTCAACTAATTTGCATAAGCTCGGCTCATTTTTAGAGATTCAGTTAATAAATGAACCAGATTTGGCTCGTTAAGGACCTAGCTCATTTGTAAAAGAGTTGAGCTTGAGCTCAAGTTTTAGGTTGTAACCAAGCTGAGCTCAAACACGACAGAGCTCGACTTGGCTTGATTTGATTTTTTGAACCCTATATAATTAAAACTCGAAAGGGTTGTACAAATAAATCTTAGATTCTTAGTGGACTAATTCGACAACGAGACCAAGCTACGGTGGTGCATTTCGGAATTTACCCTTTAATTACCTTCTTTTTGCCCCAAAAGAAAAACAAGAAATTGATAACACTGGGGAAACTGGAATATAAGTGTCGTCTTTACAAAGTCAAAAACATATTACTGTTCGAGCACAATATTTTTCATTATATATAACTGACCCACCATATTTCTATATATCCTTCTCTCTCTCTCTCTCTCTCCCTCTCTCTCTCACTCTCTCCAACCAACTATTTTCATCTCCCCACAACCTTCCAAACAGACAGAATTAAATGGAAAAGTGAAAAGGATTTTCCAAGGTTTTATTCTTTCTTCTTGTCCTCTTTTTCTGACTAAAATTCACAATAAAACAGCACTCTCTCCCTTCACCCCAATCAAATGGGTTCTCTCTCTCCTCTTCTCTCTCATCCCTTCGCCTCCAATCCCACAATTCCAAACCATGCTCTTCTCCCAATCTAAAAAGAACTTAACCCCACAAATTCCAATACCACTCTGTTTTACTCTTCTTTCTCAAATCCATGGCTAGCTTCGAAACAACCAAAGGCAGTAGCACTCTGAGGTTTTTGGGGCATCTGGGTACTTCGGTATGACTATGATTAATCCTCCTCCTCCTCATAGTATATCCGAACAAAATCGTTGCGGCGGCGGCTATGTCGGCCTCATGGGCCGATTAGAAGAAGCTGGTGGGTATGAGTGTTGTACTTTAGGATCGGGTTTATTCATCGGGCCGATGGCAGAAGACGAGTCCAGAACAGAAAGCGTGAACGAGGAAGGTTCTAGCTCTAAAGGCGTTGTTGTGGTTCAAGATGAGGAGATGAGAGACCAAGGGTGGCTCCAATTGGGTATTGGCCCAATTAGCGGGTCTAGTCAAGATCGAGCTCAACCAATCCGGTCCGGGTTGGTTGAGCTCGATCTGTTACCAGGTGGTAGGGGTGGGCTGGAGCAAGTGATGACATCGTCCTCGGCTGCAGCGGCAGATGTCGTGTATCACGTGCAACCCAATTTGAGGGATTTGGTCCATTCGAACGTCTCGAGCTCGTTCGTGTGGCAGTATCCAGGCGGAAATAGTGGCTCGGGTTTTCCACATCATCAGAAGATTAATACTAACTGGGGATTTAGGCCTCAAAATATGATGATGCCGTTTTCTGCGACCGCTTCGACTTCAACTTTTTTAATGCCGGGCGGGTCGTATTTGAGCCGACCATTTCCAGGCCACGGTGGCGGCGGAGTAGATGTGGGTGGTGGTGTTGGGTCGAGTTCGGGCTTTTCGGTGATTGATCCCCCACGGAGACCTCATTCTGGGTTATGGTTTGTGCTTCAAGTTTCACAAAATCAGTAAGTGCCCAAAAAACCCAAAAGCAAAAAATAAAAATAAAAATCAAGAAGGAAATAATTAAGATTTCAAAAAATCTTGTATTTGTATTTTTCCTTTTCCCTTTTTACCTGCAAAGTATTTAAACTGCGATCCTTTTGGTTTGTTTAATGTTTATTTAACGTAAGAGTTAATCTCATGTGGATTGTGTTCGGTTTCTCAATGCAGATCAAAAGAACCTTTTCTGCCTCAGATACCCAAGAGCTACCTCAGAATCAAGTAAGTTCCTATGTTTTCTTGTATCTCTCTCTCTCTCTCTCTCTCTCTCTCTCTCTCTCTTTGAAAGGGGTTTTCTTGCATTTCAAGGTTTTAGATATCAACGTACAGATATACATGTTTTAGAGTTGTGAAAAACTGCTTGTCAACCATTTGTTCTTCCTTGTCAAAAAAAACCATTTGTTCTTCTCTTACCTGGGTCCAAGTTGGCATGTGATTGTTGAGGGATCAGGTGCTAATATAGTCGGGATTTTATCTCCTTGTCGTGATGCCGTAGTGGTGCTTGCGATTAAGAAAATCTTTTTTTTTTTCCGCCATTCAGAAAAAAGGAGTACTTGTGAAAAACCTATGACGTTTGATATTTATAAATTTAGCGATCGAAAAACTGTTTGATACCATAACGTTTTATCCAAGTTTTGGAAACCCTGTAACGATCTACATCGATTTTTTTCGGTCGAAATTGTTTGATATCAACTTATACATGTCCGTGTTATTGATGTAGATACATATCCTAGTTTCTAATTAGCTGGTGTCCGGACCAACTTAATATCACTGAATTACTTTCTACTATTTCTGCATTATATATAGAAAAGGATTTGGCTTATGTCTATAATGTGTTTGTTTCATTTTTTTTATGTTTTTTTTTTAAGGGATGGAAGGATGACAGTTCGATTGTTAATGAAGTATCTGGTTAATAAGTTGAAACTGGATAGCGAATCCGAGGTATGTGTTTTTTTAACCAGTAGTTTATTTAAGTTTCAAATTAATGGTTTTTGAAAGTAGTTTATTATAAGTAGCACCACAGCATGCCCATATATTTAGCTTCGCCTTTGCATATTATGTGTACCTCTCATTGTTGGTGTAAATTAATTTTGGCAAAAACATATGCACAAACGAGAACCCAAATAAGGTAATAGAAAGAATAAGGATTCGGATCATCTCCGGCCTACTTTGGGACTGGACCGTTGTGTTATGGGCAAGGTTTTAAGTCACCGTATATCGTGATACGTAGGGGGTATTGGAGATGCAGCCAAATATCGGCCAATGGTATGATACAAAGGGGTGTTCGAGAGTGCGGCCAAATATCGGCTAATATCAGGCAGTATATATCAGCTATCGGCTAATATCAGGCAGTATATATCAGCTAGTACATAAGGAGTATTTAAAAACGGGGTTACACAATCCCCTTTCGATGATTTTTAAAAACTCGTCGGGACGTACGTCGACCGCGTTAAAAAATCGCCGTGATCGGATATCGATCCGTATCGTTTTCGGAAAACAGTTTAAATCAAGTGGCCGGAAGAACATGGACGTGGTTGGTAAGAGGAGCATGACAGAAACACTGGAACTAAAATGGGGTGTCGTAGTAAAATTTTATCATTTCGGATTCCATCATGTTTTTTAGGTGGGAGGTATATTTCGAGCTAGGTAGCAATTTTTTCTATTTTTGTATTATTAGTTTTTAACCTTATAAAGCTAGGATCCATGGTTTCATGGGATTAGGGTAGAAATCGGGTGTCAGCAGCTAAGTTGCACGTTAATTTAGTTATTATAATCTTCTTAGTGGTGGGATTAAGGTTAATTTTGAGGTTAATTCAAGTAAAAAAAGGTTAATTAAGTAATTAGATTTGAGGTAATTGAGAAAACTACGTACCACCCTATTCCCGTCGAGACCAAAAAAAACAAAAATGGAAAACGTAGTGGGCTTTCGTTGTTGTTGATATGTGGGTTTACTGTTTGCTTCCATTCAAATATATCCATGAAAGTAACATTTGTCTATGATCCTTGAAAAACAATGTTATATTTAAATTACATATAAATATATATATATATATATATACATATAGATATATATTATATATCAGAAGCAAAATATTTGAAAAACTAGAATTTAAAAAGCAAACAAGCAACCTTGGTTTACAAGATTAATTTGTCAAGTAACCTGTATTTTGGAGTCACCGGAAGTTTGTTTGCTCTGTCGTTAATGTCATGGTACCGAATTAAAATTAGTCGAAGAACATGTAAGTTGACCAGAACAGTTAAAAAGCAAACACGGGGTATGCTTCTGTGGAAGGTTTAATTTTTCATCAATGTTTAATTTAAGGTCGTAGACATAATAAATAAATAACCGAAAAATTGAGCCTGCGGGGACATTTGTAGTCCAAGATTTCCCCCGAGTAACATTTGGTTCTCTAGGATTAGTCGAAGGTGTATGCGCGCAAACTGGCCAAATACATCGTTATCCATTAGAAAAGAGGGTTCCCAAAAAATATCCTACAGATAACTGAGCTATAGTTTGGGTCTCAAGTAACCTCTATATTTTGGGTCTCAAGTAAGCAATATGCTCCACATATTATCTGTGAAGGGAACAGTTTTACTAAGAGTAAAAGTTCTCTCACAATAGAAATGGATCATTAGGTACGTAATGTAACAGTAACTTATAAAGCTATGGATACCATTAGTGGAGACCTTTCATCAACAGTAAATAAATACTGTATCTGGTAAATCTTGATTTTTTTTTTTTTTGGGCAGGCTAGGCAAATCTAGAGGGTTTTGAGTTTCTTAATAAATTTTTGCCTTTTCAAGAAAAAATCTAGAGGTTGGACAGCCGTGAAAATAAGCATTTCGTTTAATTCGTCGGATTACGGTGGGTGTGTTAGGGTCTCAATCCAGCAATCAACAGCGTGAAGAAAGATTATTGATTTAGACATAACATACCAAATCTTCTCATCTAAGAAAATAGTTCTACTTTGTATGATATGGACAGGAAAATAATATTGCCTGGTGTAACTTGGTTTACAATGTGGAATTTTAAGTATTTTAAACTATTTTCTTTTGCCGATAAAAAAAAAATAGTTTGATAATCTAATGGGGAATTTTGGAAGATGGAAAACAATAACGCGGTTAACTTAGGATTAATCTCGAGTTATACTTCCTTAAAAAGTACTAAATTTTTCCTAGTCGGGTATAAGGATCGCGTATGTATTCGTGTTGTGCCGTCGTCTCCATGCATGCAGCTAGCCAGCTAGGGATTATTTTCTGAAGGAAAAAAAAAGAGAAGAAAAGAAACTAGAGACATATTATAATGAGAGGAGAGAAAAAGCTCATCGCCCATATTTGCTGGAGTTGATCTGCCTTATTTTGTTTTTCAACCTATGGAAATTCTTTAGGGCTCCATAATCCAATAGTATGCGGCCGCTCATTGTCCTAATCTGAAAGGAGGCATGGGATCCTTCATCCCCTATTATCTTCATCTTTATTCCTTTCTTTTTTAACAGCAAAAGAGGATTTTATTAATCTTTGAAAACGAATTACAAAGATTAAAGGAATCCAAGCATAAGACATCAAACCAGAGGAAGGACAAAACACAAGAAGGCACGTCCTCACTCTGGTTATCACATGCCACTGGCAACCCGAGGCTGGCAAGAATCCAACCAAGAAAAAAAACCCAAAAGGAAACACCCCAAACTTCAACCGAACCTAAAAAAACACCCAAAAAAACGCCTAAGAATCAATCATCTTGCTGAGTAGCTTTAACCTTGGCCCTTTTGTCATCTCTGTTCCTATGCATTGACAATCGCATGATCATGACTCGTTTGAAAGTGCTGAGAATATAAATAATAAAGTTGCTCATTTCTCTTAAACTTAAGCTTTTAGATGAGTTGATGGTTAACAATCTAATAGAAAGAGACGCAAATATATGAGAATAGATAACCTTTGACTTTACGTACTGAACCCATAGAGAAGTATGCTAGTGTAAAATTTTGCTGAATTTTACTTAACCTTGAAATTTCATTTGGGAGATAGAATGTTCTTTTGTCTCCTGTTTTTTATTAGTATGTCCTTTTTTAAAGAGCTGTTGGAAAATGTATATCTATATAAATTTTGCTGGAATGCATGCTGCATGATGCAAATATTTTATTTGTTGCCTATCACAAAAAAAAAAAAAACGATTTTATTTGTCTTGGAATATACTACCAAGTCCTAGTGGCGAAAGAACAAATTAATAGTATTTGATGATGTAGTTCAAGAATTTTCAAGTGCAATCATTCTATGAAAAATAAATAAATAATTCCGATCAGTTCTGTCATTAACAAATAAAATAGTGAACCAAAGACTTAATCCTTCGCTCGTATTGCATGTCTTCAGAGTGTTTTTTTTTTTTAAGTCGACAAGGAAGAGATTTTATAATTAGAAACTAGTTGAGGGTACATCAATGATATTGCATCACGACTTACGTATACATCTAAACTAGGTTGGCACTTATACTCAAACCAATCATGCGCAAAACAGAAGACGAAAGCATCCGACCAAAAGTTGGAATTACAGCCAAAAACAGAAAAGAGAAGCAACAGATTACGAATTTTGCCTGTGAATCCCGTCCAAACATCTCTTCAAATCTCGCAAAGCCCGAGTCTCCCTTAGTAGTAATCCAAGCCAGAAGGACGCGCGAGAGAGAACAAGAACTCGGGTACCTCGAAAGGCTTTACTTCGAGATTAGCTAGGGGAGGGTTACGGGAAAAGGAAGACGGATAGATGAAAGAAAATGAGAACTCGGAGTACCTCGGACGGCTTTATTAGTAGATTAGGGGAGAGGTACAAGGAAAGAAAGACGTGAAAATGACGACTCATGACGTGTTTTGATAATTAATACCTTTTAAGGACATGCTAAAAATATTTGTTAATGAACAAAATGCCCTTAGCTGGTATTAATTATCAAAACACGTCCTTAGCCATCATTTTCCCAAGAAAGACGGATAGAGATTCTTTGGTAGTAGATGTATGCAGTATTTCTTAACGCCATACTTTTTTTGCTCGAAAAAAAAAAATTCCAAAACACCTTATTTTCCCTTAGTTCATATATATAAACCACCTAGTTTAACCAATTCACAGACTTCATGCATGAACATCATGGATTTGGTTCTTGAAAATGATCATCAAAACATGACGGTTAGAAAGAGAAAACAATCACCATATGACATATATATATAAAACACGGTGTAAAAGAGAGTGTGAACAAAGTTCCCCCCCTCTCTCTCTCACTAAATTAATTAGTTAAGCTTTTAAATGATTTGATAATTATCAATCTGATATTATATCAAATCAAGCACTAGATCTTCTGGTCGAACTTTATCGCCTGCCTGGTAATTTAAAATATTGTGCGTACGTGTTTTGCCGGCTTATGAAGAAGAGTCTGACGACACATTAGGGATGCCTAAGAAATAGAAATTACATACTAAAGTTACACTTCGCTCTAATAGTTTAATGATTAATAATCTACTTAATACGTAGTCTAATTTGTAGAATGAGAAGTGTACCCTAATTCAATTCTCTTCCTAGGGGATAACAGCTAATGTACGTGTTAACCTACATTAATATAGAAGTGAAGGATAAATGGAATAATACGATTATATCACAATCATACGTTGTAGTTGTAATTATAATACTTACTCTAAATTACTATAAAACGTGAAGCATATTTATATATATGCTAATTCAATCCTCTTGTTAGGTGATAATAACCCAACAATTTTGACCCAAAATATAAAAAGTGAATTATTATAATTGGAATAAGCTAGCAGCCACGTTCGACAACCGTAACGCATCATGAATTGAACTATCTAAAGAAATATAAAATAAATAATTATAATTACAATCACACGTTATAGGTCCAGGTATTCGTAAAAAATCCTATCTAGATATAGGATGTTACATGCCGCACTCAAATGTAGCCAATTCATAAATTGAACTTCTTAATTAAACCAATAAAATTCCATTCTATTACGTACAATCATACGTTGTAGTTGTAGATATTATTATAACCACCATGACTTATTATAAGTGTCATTAGATAATTAATTATACTCCTTATATCGTAATAATATATCTAGGATGTATATATGCCACACACAACACTCCAAGTTGTTTCTTTAATTTTATTTATAAATCTCACATAATTAGTGTTTAGGTCAACTCTTAATAGCATTATTTGGATGCATGTCGTTGTTTCCTTTCACTTCATGCCGTGAAGTAAGGTAATATTGAG